>JXTB01000119.1:483116-568782 GCA_002914805.1 Parasponia andersonii
GCAAACTTATGCATGCCATTATGGTATTTGATATCTGTTGTGAATGATGATGATGATGGGTTTTGAAATTTATTTCATGTTTTTAAGTAATTGTTTAATTTATGTTTGGTGGTGTATACGAACTGTGGGAGTGGTTCAGTTTTTAAGTAATTGTTTAATTTATGTTTGGTGGTGTATACGAACTGTGGGAGTGGTTCATGGGATGAAATTCTGAATATTTTATTTAAATGGACTGTTTTGATACTTTTCAAATAAATTAAGGAATTTCCCACCTTTGTGAAATTCTCCTTCTGCCACTAGCCCGGGTTTTGGGTCGTGACAAACTAAGCTATGACATAGGAAGTCATTTCAGCCAATCTCCGTAAGTATAAATATCATATATGATTTTCTTTTTGGATAGTATTGTATAAGTGAGGTATGCAGAATGAAACTCAAATATTAAAGAAGAAATTATTTTAAAGATGGGAGAATATAATATTCTATGATTTTGAATTTATATGTTACTTATTTGCATATTTTTTGGTGCTTAAATTTGATTAATATTGTTAAATTTTATGCTAATGAAATGTTTTAAGAAGTTCTTTTTACTATGAGATAGTTTATCACAAAGAAAATAATAAGTTACAATAGTTTTCCGTGCATTTTCCAATGATAAAATTTAAGTAAAGAATAAATGACGACTTTCTTCAATTTACCCTCGAAAGTGCCGTAACTAAAATAAAGTTTAACTAAAGAATAAATGACAGTCTTCCTCAATTACAAAGTAAAATTAACATGATACTATTTTCAGCTAATTACAAATTCTTTTTATGATGAATTATTATTAATGACAATGCGGATCAATATAATATGAAGGATTATGTCCATTAAAAAAAGTGGGATAAGGCCCAAAATAACACATCACATCGATGTGGGACTTAGTTTTTTGCATAGTTACATGTAATAGGGTGAATGGATGATTATTAGAAAAATGACTTTAAAAATAATAAATATATATTAACTTATTTCTTGAATAATATTATAAGCACCAATGGTCCCAACATCACTTAATATGCAAGGGAGATTCTAATGTATAATTATGGTCCCAACATCACTTAATATGCAAGGGAGATTCTAATGTATATTATGGTCCCAACATCACTTAAAATGCAAGTGAGATTCTAATATATAATTCTAATCTCATATTAAGAAACTAATATACCAAGTAGTATTGAACATCATATGTGATGCATATTTGCACCACTTATTACTACCATAATGTGGAATAAACCATAATGTGGGATTAAACTTAAGTGGGAGTCAATTCATTAATTATAATCTCGCACCACATTTCACGCCAACTCTTATATGTAGCGAGAACCCAAAAAAAAAAAAAAAAAAAAAAAAATCATGTATTTAGTATTCGCATCATCTAATGGAATTTAAGAATTGACCAAAAGTATCACGCCTACGAATATATTGGTTTTACAAAACTTACAATGGCATGAAACATGAGTGCAGTCAAGCAAGTCAATCCAAATAACGAGAAAACTCTGCAAAAATTAAAGAGAGTTAATCGAAACATTTAACAGAATCAATGGAAGTAAGGAACTTCCAGGCTGAAAGGGAGTGAATAGGCGTTCCTTTCCACCCAACCATCAAACACTTTCCACTCCTCTCAATACCCAAAGAACTCCCACAACCAAACTGTTTAGCCACCAAACTAGCTTGGTACAGAGACGAGTCACTCAGTTTCATCTCCACCATTCTATACCTCTCGAAGAACGCTCTCCAAACTCCAACACTCACACTTCGATTCACCCTCTCACCATTTTCCGTAGCCACAATATTTCGAATCCCCATCGACAAAATCTCCTCCATTGTCGTTTTGAACTCTGCCTGCTTTATACAGGTCTCAAAGGAGTCGAAAAATGCTCCGTAGAAGAATAAAGCCTCGATGAATCGGTTCGCAAACGATGGCGAGTTTAGGTTGGCTTCAACTTCTATGACAACCATTATGGACGGTTTTAGACATGTGATTACTCTCATCAACTTCTCCAGGCAACGAGGCCTTGAGATCATCATCCTTAGTAGTAACGAAGAGTAAACAGCTAAAGCCTCGTCTTCCTCTGTTTCGAACAGATCTTCGTTGATATCTTCCATGTCTGATAAAATAACGGGCTTAAACGAAAAGGGTATGTTCAGAGACTCGGCTAGATTCATCAAACGGTTCTGAGTCTCCTTTATTTTGACCTGGTTGTGCATCTTTCCAACGGCGGTGATCTTGAGAAGCTCAAGTGGGCGGTCCTGATCGTTTCGCCCTGCCAATGCTTGCATCAGACCCGTCCATTGAGTTCCACTTCTGATCTCGAGGTCGATCACGTGAAGCTTAGTTTCCGATTCGAAACTCTCCACTATCGCTTGAATAGCTGGGAACTGAAGTACGTGAAGAAAAGGAAGTTGTTGGTGGCACGTAACACTGATAATGTTTGTACTCAATCCGTAAGCAATTTCAGTGTTTTTTCTTTTCCGTACGATTGTAGTAGTAGTACTATTACTGGTGCTTATTCTTCTAGTACTAGTTCCATTTTCTTTATCGATTTTCTCTCGAAGAGATTCGGCGAAAAGGAAGACAACTCGCTCAACTGGGTTGGCTCTAGAGGAAGCAAGGAGTTGACAGCTTCGGAGCAATCTGGTGGCTCGGTCATACTGTTGGTAGCCAACTTTCTCAGCTGCAGCTAGGAGGAGGTGGACCAGCTCCACGTCTTTGGTTTCACCTTGGGATAGGCCCGAGAGAGCGTAACCAAAAGGGTGCATCGGCGTGTAAAAATCATGGTATTGAACCACGTCGTTTGTCTCCTGGCTATTATAGAATTGTATGTACATTGATCCAGCGATCCTTATGGTTTCTTCAGTTGACAGCTTCTGACGACGCATCGGATAGCTTGTTTCGCAGTTGTTGCCGCCTTCTGCGTCGCTTAGTATCTCGTTTTTTCCGGGATTATTCAGCTTCTTAAGTCCGCTTTCGTAATTGCGTAAGATCTCTAGAGAAGCAAAAAGACTAGTTTGAGTAGTACTGGCTGGCATATGCTTAATGTCATGACAAGCATGTTGATGATCAGTAGTACCTTCGTTGATCGTTTGTGTTGGTGGAAAGGCAGCAAAATTGGTGTCCAAATCATCGAAAATCGAGTAATTTGACTTGGGTTCTTGTTGTTGTTCATGTTGATCTTCGGACAAGTCCGCTACTAGTACTCCTTTCTCAACCTTATTGTTGTGTTGATAGAAGCAGCCATATTGATCATCATCATAGGCTCCCAGATTGCCCATACCGCAGAAATGGTTCATTTTCGGCTTGATTAACACTTGTAATTCGTCCATCTGATTATCTGAAATAGTACTACTAGGGCCATAACCACTGCCCCGGATTTCATCGAAGTTGAACGGTGAAACAAAGAAGGAAGGATTATTAGCCATCTAATGTAAGAATCAAGCTATAGCTAGCTAGCAAAAAGTTGGAAACTGATTGTAATTTGCAGATTCAAACGCGTGATTAGTTTGCTATTCAGGTCTCCAGTGATATATTATCAAGTTATGTGTTGTAGGACATTTTGTTAACTTAAGATAACAAGGTGTGAGATGTGCAACTTTGATAACGATATTCCGATAATATCAATGGAGCTGTCCCGTAGGCTGTACATACTGCCAAGAGTTTGATTAAACAAGGTTGTTTTTAAAATTTAAACCGTGCATTTCGTCATGTTTTCATCCCAAAAAACAAGGGAGAACGTCCAAAATCGGAAGACAAATGTCATTACGCAGTGAGGATATTTTATGAAATATACCACCCAAAATTAGGAAAACTATTTAAGATAAATTAAGATATATAAGATTAAGAAATGAATCAAAGAATTAAATATTAATCAAAGACAAAGACGTAGATATTGACTTGATGTGTGCAAGGAAGGCACTGTAAGAAAAATAATAACAACAACATATACGCATGTTACAAATTTTTTCAACAAAATTTTTAGCAAATAATGTTATTAAAATTATTATGTTACAATTTTGAACAGAATTTTGGCAATACTCTAATACGTATTCCTGCAAAACAAAAATTGTTAATAGCTGAGGCCGATGTATCACACAAAATCCTTAAAACTAAATTGCTCATTCCAGCAGAATGTTTGAGGATTTTGTAAGCGACAGATTTCCAAGATACAACGACCAAGAGCAACAAGTGAAGTACTAATACTTTTGCTCTATAAACTAGATTGTTACAAACTCTAACATATTTATGAAATCTAGCTACGGAGTAACAAAATTTTGACAACACTCCAATATGTATTCCTGCAAAATAAAAATTGTTAACAGCTGAGGTCGATGTATCACACAAAATCTTTAAAACTGAATTGCTCACTCCACCAGAATGTTTGAAGATTTTGCAAGTGACAGATTCCCAAGATACAATGACCAAGAGCAACAAGTGAAGTACTAATACCTTTGCTCTATAAACTAGATTGTTACAAACTCTAACACATTTATGAAATCTAGCTACGAAGTTCCTAGATATATTCAAAGAACTATAGCTAGAAAACCGAAGAATTCAAAAAACACTAGAAACTAGAAATTTTGAGAAAGAATGATAGAGAAAATCAGATTGGACTGCTTCTGATTATTGTTGGTATGTAGAATGAGGAGGGGAAGCTCTCCTTATAGTCTCCAAGGGAAGACTTGTTAGTAAAACTAGAAACATATTAGACTGCTTCTGATTGTTGTTGGTATGTGGAATGAAGAGGGAAAACTCTCCTTTTATAGTTTCCAAAGGAGGACTTGTTAGCAAAGATTTGTACTTTTCTTACGCATACCTGAAAGATAATTTATACTTGTTATTCTTATCATCATCACAAAACATAAGTCTTTATATATCACTTGCACTGTGCATTTACTTGCACCATGCATTTCCCACCAATATGAGATTCTAATATTTTATTTTCATTTTTCCATTTTAATAGTGTACTTTTAAATAATAATTTCTTATTCATGTGCACCATTTTAAGCGTATGAATATACAAAATCGATGTCTTCGCAGAAAAAATTACGAATTCATCAAAACTTTTTATCTACAAAATATAAATTTCACTCAATTTTTAGCTTCAAAATCTATTTAAACACAATTAAACTTTATAATATACATAGGCTCCGAAGACGAGCCCAATATATTAATATATATTAACCCGTTTCTCCAACAGTGACAAACTCAAAAGACAAACAGAAGTGGTTGCTTGGAAAGTACAGAAAAAGGGGTATCAATATAGTTAGCTAGCTAGTCATTATACCGCGTGGAGCCGACTTCAAGATAAGTTGCAACTTGGAAAATCAGAAAAATTATGTCCAAAAAACCTTGATTAATATATAGGCAAGGGCATAATTAATAAGCTTTATATTTTCTAGGGGAATGACAAGGCTCATGCATGATTGTGAGTTTCACATGCCTTTAAAATTCAAAACAAATATTCCATCGAATATAAATAGGCTAATGCTTGCGAATGCGATAAAATTACACCTAAGTATAACACAGAATATATATTTAAAGTTGTGCCAAACTTTTTTGTTAGAGTGATTTCCACTAATTAATTATAAAGGACTATTATGCGTCGGATGATTGACAACATGCATCTATCATAGTTATCTGTATAGCTACGAGCTAGCTTGGATGCATTCATTTTATATTGGACATCGTGATGATGTTATGGCACAGTGTTATTGAGCTGTAGTCCAAAGTTGATGTTCTAACTTCTAAGTACTTGATTAACATTTCTTTTATTTATTTTTTACTTGTAGTTAACTGCTTTAAAAAAAAAAAAAAATTGCAATAACTTGAACAATTATAGTTAGCTGTCGTAGATATACAAGATCGGAATTGATCAAGTTCACAACTAACCAACTATTAAACAAGTACAAACGTGTTCAACAAAAATGATATATAATAGATGGAGTTATAGCTCTCTTTAACAAGACAATAAAATAAAGAAGAATCTGTGTTTTGATTAAAAGAGAAATATTTATATATGGTAAAAGTACAATAATCAACGTACAAGCTTAGATAGGACGTCGCTTTCTTGATCAGACTTTGTCTTCACCAATATCTAAAGTAGTAGTAGTAGTATCTGGGTCATCGGATGAGATTCCACCTACTCTCCTACAAAACAAAGACATTCCAACCCACATAAGCCCCTTAACGACCTTCACCATCCCAACCGTCACCGTCAGGTAATACAACCACCACCCCGCAAAGTCAGCCATTCCAACCTCCATCAACATCTCCCCCTTGGCCTCAGCCACGACCACCAACGACTCAACCTCTTCCCTCAACCTCCAATACCACAAACTCCCAAAGCTCCCAGCCATGGTCCCTCTCACAACCCACTTCTCATTCCTCGAAACGACGCCGAAAATCGTGTCGTCCACCACGGGCTTCACCACCAGCCTCGACCAATGGAGCATCGTCTCATGCAAACCAAGAAAAAATATCACTCTACTAAACAGAGTCCGATCCGTACCAAAGCTCGAGAAATCGGTATCCAAAGCTACGGTACCTTCTATGCCTAAACCAACGCAAACTTGCAATGTACATAGGAAAATCCACGCGGCGAAAAGACGAGGGCGGAGAGTCAGCGGAGACCAAACGTACTGTGATTCGCTGAGAAGAGTGAGTTTGCCGGTTAGGGTGTGGACAAGCGTAACGATGCTTACGGTGGAGACGATGATGTAGAGGATAGCCGGGTTGGTGTGGAGGAAAGCAGAGAAGAAAGCAGTGGAGTATGATAATTCATACTCCTTGAGCAGCTGGCTCAAGAGAAAACGGGTACAGGCAATCCTTGCAAGAAGTAGAAAAGCGAGAGGAAGTAAAAGGCTGAGGAGGGTTATTGCGATTATGCGAAGTGGGACTCTTACAAGGGCTGATTTGATCAACACCTTGCGATGATCATGATGATCAGATTGCCTGATTTCATCGCCCATTTGTTTCCTTCTCCTTAGAGAAAAAGCTATAAAATATTTATGTTTGTTTGAATGAGAAGAAGAAGATGTATATGAGGTTTTTATGTTCAGCTGACTCAATCATTAATTAGTTGTTGAAAAAAAAAAAAAAAAAAAAAAAAAGGAATAAGATACATTGCTAGAGTAGTTGCCACGTCTATGGCATTTAAGTGTAAATTATTTTTGAGCGAATAAAAAAAGTGTAAATTATTATATTGGGCATCAAAGACATGGCAATTCTTATTTTTTTTCTACGTGAATTTATTATTTCCCAACAAACAAAAGATTTCTGCCTTTTAAATCTGGTTTGTTATGATGTTTATTTTCTACGTATTTATTAAGTTTAGGTGTAAATGTATCATATATATATATTTATTTATTGTGCTCGTGCGTATATAATATAGTTAGTGTGTGTAATGTAACGGATGATTCCCCTTTACAAGTGGGAGTCGGTGGTTTCCTTGACTATATGTCTTTATCCATTCCATCGTGGCAAGTTGCAGCCATATGAATGCGTAGTTGAATATTATTTTTATTGTTTTTTTTTAATTTTGCTGAGGATATTGGTTATTTATGCTCAATAAATATCAATCACAAAAATAACACAGAGTAAAAAAGTAATATAATTTCTATAAAAATAAAAAAAGTGGTTATTAAAGAATATTATTAAATAGGGCTAAGTACCTATAAATATCCAGTCATGGTCTGGAAAGGCCAAAGGGTAGAACAAAGAGTATGTCAGAGTCTCATTTGGCGTGCAATGCCAAACGTTGGATTTTTTCAGAAAATTTTGCTCTAATGGTGTGCCAAATTTGATATATATATATATATATATTTTGACATGTCAAATTTTGGCACACTCCTAATATTATAAAAATACTATTCAAATTTACACATATGTCACCATATACTTGCACAATTAATGACACTATTATAATTACATAAATGCCACTAATTATATAAGAGTGTGCTATTATTTTAGTAAAGCCTCAGATTATTTTTTAATTATATTTACCCTATTTTGCCTATAAATTGAAGGTGATATATTAATGATGTGATAATAAATTTATTTATTTTTTACTTTGCCTAAAATATAGTAGTGGTTTAATAGTTAAATTCAAAAATGGGAAGAGTAGTTGATAGTTAAATATTGATTACTGATAGAATTTGTTTACTTGTATTACAGTGGTGGCCATTAGATAGTTAAGTTAGGGTTTATTAAATATTTTATCTACTTATTTATACTTCGGTTTTCTATAAATTAGAAGTAGTTAAATATTAAGATGTGATCTAAATTTTTTACTTTATATAAATATAGTGGTGGACTAGTAAATATTTATAATTCAAATTAGGAAAAAAAAAAAAAAGAATCACATACACTAAAATATAGCTATGACATTTTTTAAGCACACACTCAGTTGGAGTAAAATCAAAAAAATAAGTGCCAAATTTGATGTTCATTCTAAATTTGGCATTGGCATTTGCATTAAAGATGCTCTATTGCCATTTAAGTCTCAAAAGAAACGATGGTGGCCACAAAGGGGACAGTTACCTTATGTTCTAAGGCAAAAGAAAAAAAAAAATTGTATTGCAAACTACTAATCAATAAGTGTGAAATAGATCATTTATTCATTTTTTTTTCACTACAATAATTTAGTGTGTAATTATTTTTGTATTTTTAATTTTTAGATGATTTCACCAAAATACTATTCAAATTGGTTCAAGTGATCAACAACATAATTTAGGAGAAAGTGTGATTCGAGAATTTATTAAAGTGCCACATAAAAAGATCATGAGAATCCCAATCCCTTAACTGCGAGAAGGTCCACTTCGCCGTTTCCAATTGGGCCAACGCCCAACCCCAAAAGCCCAGTCAGTTGTCTCCCTTTCTCTCTCTCTTTTTCTTTCTGTCTTTCTTCCTTTCTTTCTTTCCTTCACTGTTTAGCCCCATGGTACCAATGCCGTAGATCTCGTCTTCCCTCAGAGGTCAACTATAAAGATTAAAGATCATGCCTGATTTATTTATTTTAAAATATAATAGTATATAAAATAATTCGTAAAAAAAAATAGTATATAAAGTAATTGGTAAGAAATCCACTATCCAGCCTAAAGTACTAACTAACTTTTTCGGGTAAGAAAACGTTGTATTTGTGGTCTATTTCACGTCATAAAATTGTTACTACTAGTACTAGTGGATATACTCTCTTATAACATAGTTGTTTGATTCTTTTTTAGGCAACGTGTTGATTTTTATTGATAGTAAGCCCTAACGGATTGTAATTTATGGCCTTCAATCTCATTTTTCATTTAAAAAATATTCTTCTTTATATACTCAGTTTTGTTTACTATTGTTTTACGAAAAAACAAATAGTACTCCACTGTGCAATCATCTGGCCGGATTTTGCCACTTTGGAATTAATGGACGAAGTAAAGGAAAGTACTCCCACTTGAAATAATCAATTACACAAAATATATCAACTATATCATATATGGATACACATACCACTAAACTTGATATACGTACGTAAAAAATACATGATAACAGAGCGAAGAAGATTTTAAAACAAATTAGCAAAATATTTAATTCACGCGGGAAAAAAGAATAATTGCCATATCTTTGATGCCTATTTCTAAAATAATTAAGACGTGCCAGGCACTCCCTCTAGCTAGAATACACTACATAAAAACCTAAATATACATTGCGTTCTTATTCTCATGATCCAAACAAATAAGCCGGTTACAAACATTAAAACTTTTTCTCTAAGGACAAGAGAAATGGGTGATTATAATAGTCATGATGATGATGATGATGATGATGATTATCATGATCATGATCTTGATGAGACAATGTTGATCAAATCAGGTATTGTGAGTATACCCTATCGCGTAATCACAACAACCATCCTCAGCCTTGTACTTCCTCTGGCTTTTCTGGCCTTGGCCAGGATTGCTTGT
This sequence comes from Parasponia andersonii, assembly GCA_002914805.1. Taxonomy (NCBI): domain Eukaryota; kingdom Viridiplantae; phylum Streptophyta; class Magnoliopsida; order Rosales; family Cannabaceae; genus Trema; species Trema andersonii. Next base: position 493,092 of record JXTB01000119.1, read on the forward strand.
GGCCGTTTTCTCCTAAGCCAGCTTGCACCCTCTACCCCTGTTTTCTCCTCTATTTTCCTCCACTCTACCAATCATGCTATCCTCTATCTTATGGTCTCCACCATAAACATCTCTGCGCTCGTCCACACGCTAACTAATAAGCTTGGTCTCCGTTGACTACTCTCGGTTCGCGTCCTTACGCCGCGTGGATTCTCCTCTGGGCTTTGCTAGTTTCCGTTGGTTTGGGGATCAAAGGTGCCGTAGCTATGGGTACCGGTTCTTCAAGTTTTGGTACGGGCATGACTTTGTTTAGTAGGATGATATTCATTCTCGGTTTGCATGAGACGATGATACATTGGTCAAGGCTGGTCGTGGAGCCCGTGGTAAACGACACCATATTCAGTGTCGTTTCGAGGAACGAGAGGTGGGTTCAGAGAGGGATCATAGGTGGAAGCTTTGGGTGTTTGTGGTATTGGAAGTTGAGGAAGGAGGTTGAGTCGTCTTTGGTGGTTGTGGGTTTGGCTAAGTTGGAAATATGGAAATTGATCTGGAAATAGCTGACTTTGCTAGGTTGTGCTTGTATTACATGACGGTGATGCTTGGGGTTGTGAAGGTCGGTAAGGGACTTGCGTGGCTTGCCATGTCTTTGTTTTGCAGGATAGTAGATATTGAAATCTCATCAGATGATGAGCCTTGTAATTTGGATATTGAAGAGAGAGTCTGATTGTTATTGTTGTTCCACTTCTACGATATATATATATATATATATATATATATAGACACACACACACACACACACTCACACATATAACATACCTTTTCTTTTCTTTTTTTTTTCCTTTTTTCTTTGGAATGCTTTACTTTTATTAATTAATTACCTTCCAACGCATACGTACACAACAATAAAAGATTAAACCATAGCTAGATATTTCGATCCCTGCTTTAATCTGCTGCATGCATGGTACGTGCAATTGCCATGTGGGCCCTTTTCTATGTTTTTATTCACTCTCTGGATGCCATTTGGATAAATAATCACAGCTAATACGCCAAACAATATGTATTAGAGCAGCTCTTCACGATATCTCATATAATATTTATGTAAATTAAAAAAGTATAGCAGAGAACATATATAGTGTGAGACATTGAGAAAAAGAAAAAGATAGTGAAAGTTTGTATAATACTGGTAAGTTGATGGTGAATAGTAATTACTAGTAAATTTTCCTTTTGTGGGGAGTGGGGACGATGATGTAGAGGATAGCCGCCTCGGCCGGTTGGTACGGAGGAAAACAGAGAAGAAAGCGAGGGAGGATGATACTTCAGACTCGAGCTAGCTTAAGAGGAAACGGCCACTTGCAATCCTTGCGAGAAGGATAAAAGTGAGAGGAAGTAAAAGGTTGAGGAGGGTTACTGTGATTATATATGCGAAACTGACTTTTGATCAAGACCTTGCGATGATCATCATGATCGAGTAACCCATTTCTTTCGTTCCTCTTAGAGATAAAGCTTTAATGTTAACGTTTATTTGGATGAGATGAACAAAATTTATATGAGGTTTTTTTGTACAGCTGACTCAGCTAGTAGTTGTGAAAAAAAGAATAAGAAATATCTCAATATCATGGCGTTATTTTGCAGTTATAATATAGAATTATTTATTCATTTATTTTTAAAAAAGTTTATAAGTCTAAGCTATAGAAACACTATATTTGACTCAAAATTTACAATGCAATCTTCCAAGGAACCGTCTGGTCTTTGTAACGAAACATACACATATTTCTTGGTTTCAAAATTATGTAAATGGTTCTAAATGTCGGTATCAATTTACCATGTTTTAAATGATATATGCATAATTTTGTTATTTAAGTTTAGATTTGTATGTAGATAAGTGTACCAAGGAGAACATGTTAATTAAGTACTTTTGACCAATTAAAAATGTTATAGTACACGTGATTTTCTTTCAACCCAAAAAACTGAGTCTTCGTACCTTTTCTTTAGTAGTTTTAAATTTCTAGGTTTAGGTTATGGCTAAACGTTTTTTTTTTTTTTTTGGCTTGGTTTATGGATAAACTAATGGGATCATGTTTTCAAAATATAGGAAAAGAAAGTAAATGATAGATTTCCCTCTCCAAGGAGTTTGATATGCTTATGGCCCTAAAGCATTCAATCCCATTAATCAATTCAAGTTTCACTAAAAGCTCACATAGTCAAAAGTATTCTGATAAACTTAAAATTAATAATAAATTATACACTCTCATTTGTTTAATCAGCTCACTAGACTTCCTTTAATAGAATTTAGTACAAGTCAAGAAATCCATCTTTTTTCAGGTAAAACAACAACTATTAGATTCTAGAAAGCCATGCCCATGCCTTAATAAATTTAGTGTTATTCATATTCTTCTAAGGCATGGTAGCTAAAACATGAAAATAATTAACACAATATTCACATCTAATAGTCATACATAGCTGAAAGAACAAAAAGGGAATCTTTGAAGTGATAATAATTAAGTCTAACATATGTTGGGACTATCCAATTATTCTCTATATAATTCCAAGCTTTAAACAACATAATTAAGTTATATAAATTTGCACCTTTCTCGTAACTAGTAAATTTAATTTCTCGAATATATAGAAGCTTTATTAGTAAGCTAAATTTTCCCATAGCTAACAACATAAGTCAATTCCTAGTCATAAACATAATATCATAGACGTACAGATGTATCTAATTGCTTCCAATAAAATTTAAAATTAATTAAAAAGAAACATCAATTTTATAGACATTTAAAATCCAAATAATATCTAAAAATTTTATAGCATCATGTATATGCTTAAATATAGAGTTTGTATTGTAAAACAAATAAAACTCAGACACAAGATATAAATTCTTTACTTCCAGCACATTAATAACCCATAGCAGCTATAGAACTTTATAAAATAAGAACAAACTTTCAAACCTTGTGACTGAACTGAAATTCAGTTAATCCCTCCTAACTCTACTACCGCAGATCAATATAAAACAGTCAAGTAGTATCAATATCTGAGTTCTGTAGTTCTCTAAGCTGGGTCATGTCTCTCAATCTTTTTATTAAGTCATCTCCAACTTTGATCATTCCCAAATTTGTTAGGTTCTTCAACTAGGATATATTTGATTGTGCCGAAACTCCTTCATAAAAAGTACTATAATTAAAATCGTCCACTATTTGCCACATATATAAAAGTTCCAATTTTTCAACTTGGTAATCTCACAGGGAATAGTCTCAATTTTGGAATTGATATCCAAAAGAAGCAAAACTTATCTTTAGTCAGGGCGTTAACTGATATTCAAAATACAATAATAACACCAAAACGGACTAAAACTAGTATTGATTCAAATGACAATAAAGTATACTGTAGAACATATCATTAAGTATTGCTATAAAAAGTTTGATATTCTTTGTTTCCAATTTTCTATTTTTATTAAGGAATTGTCTTCAGTTGTCTCAATCTTATGGAGAGAAGATTTAGAGCACGTGTAAAAATTGAACAGAAATTTAAGGGAGTAAATGTGACAGAGAACATGGTTATTAAAAAATATAAATGTATATATATATTAATGGAAGCAAACTAGGAAAAAAATATCTAATGTATAATTTTTTTAAAAAAAAAAAATTGCAATGATTGTTATTGGTAGCAAGCTAGCCCTGATGAATTGTGATCTTCAATAGCATTTTATTTATTTTTTAAAATCTTCTTTTTATACTCTGTTAATTTTATTTAATGAAAAAAAAAAAAAAAAAACCCCGCATTCCACTATGCAATGATCTGGCCGGCCGGAAGTTGCCACGTTGGAATTAATGGATAAAATAAAGGAAAGTACTCCCACTCCAAATCATTAATTACATTAAATTTAAATATCTACTACTATATCATATATAAATATACATATCCCTAAGCTTGAACTTTACGTTAAAAATACACATCATAACGAACAACATATTAAATTCACGTGGGAAAGGAGAAAAATTGCCATATATATCTTTGATGCCTATATATCTCTAATGAAACGTGGCTGCCACTCGAGCTACACGTGTATATACATGTATATTCCTTCTTCGCTTGTAGTTGTACACATAAGTTTCGTACGTATATAATACGTTCTTCTCATCCAAACAAACATAAAAGTTACAAACATTAAAAGCTTATTTGTTTTAAGGCCGAGAGAAATGGGTGATCAGATCTGTCAAACGAAGGCTAATCATCATGATCATGATGAGAAAATCTTGATCAAATCAGGCATCGTGAGAATACCCTTTCGCATAATTGTAACAACCATCCTCAGCCTAGTACTTCCTCTGGCTTTTCTGGCCTTAGCCAGGATTGCCTGTGCCCGTTTTCTCCTAAGCCAGTTTGCACCCTCTTCTCCAAATTCCCCCGTTTTCTTCTCTGTATTCCTCCATGGCACCACCAACCCGACCATCCTCTATCTCGTAGTCTCCACCATAAGCATCGCTACGCTCGTCCACAGCATCACCAACAACAAACTCACTAGTTATAGTATTTGGCCTCCGTTGAATACTCTGGGTCCACGTCCTTACGCCGCGTGGATTTTCCTCTGGGTTTTGGCAGTTCCCGTTGGTCTGGGGATCAAAGGTACCGTAGCTACGGGTACCAGTTTCGTCAGCTTCGGTGCGGAAAGGAATTCGTTTTGTAGGGACGTACTTTTCCTTGGTTTGCATGAGACGATGGTTCATTGGACAAGGCTGGTGGTGGAGCCCGTGGTAAACGACACGATTTTTGGCGTCGTTTCGAGAAAGGAGAGGTGGGTCCAGAGAGGGGTCACGGGTGGGATGTTTGTGGTACTGGAGTTTAAGGAACGAGGTTGCGTGTTTGTTGGGGGTGGAAATATTTAATATGGATCTGGAAATGGCTGACTTGGCTGGGTGGTGCTTGTGTTACGTGACGGTGATGATTGGGACAGTGAAGGTCATCAAGGGACTTGTGTGGTTTGCCACGCCTTTGTTTTGCAGGGCAATAAATTATGGAGACTCGATATCCGATGATCCTCGTTTGGATGTTGAAGAGCAAGTCTGATTATTGATTCATTGAGTTTATATAATTATATTCATATATAACTTCATTTTTTCATTTTTTCATTTTTTCTTTTTTTTTTTTCCCCACCCGGGAAAGATTCGTGTTAGTTAGTTAGGCCAAGCCATATACAACTATATATTATAATGTACATATTCTACTGATAAATCGCTAGTAAATTGTAATATTGTAATTAACACGATTTTGCTTTTGTGACTAAAAGCATTGCTCAAAGTAGTGCCAAATGAGTCTCCTAATAGGTAACCAAGCAAAGCAAATTACAGATGGTCCGAGGGAGGTATATGGACCCATGCCAATTGGGTGGCCTGCTAAGCCCAGATCAGAAGCCCAAGATACTTTTACTATTTTGGGGGCTTTGCTTCCTTTGTTTTTCTTCTTTGAGGAAATTGTTGATTTTTCGGTTTTGTTTTTCTTTGTAATCTATTAATACATGTTTGAAAATTCCTAAAGTACTCCAACTAAAAGTACTTTTGGCTCGGAGGCGTTGGGAGGCCCTTCCAAACTTCCATCCCCTTTGTTCACCTTACCACAAAGGATGAGGCGCATACCATTTATGTGTCAAGGCTATTAACATAATTATAGTTATGATCCACACGTCCAACATAATTCATTAATTAAAATCTATAACTAAGTAAACTCCCTTCCAAGTTCTAACTTCAACTTTCACAGTTGGATATATAGCACCAATTCTGTAGGAAATTTTTTTTATTGCATAAATATTGTTTTGAATAATGAAAATTTATTATGCATATTTTTTTATATTAAAAAATAAAATAAAAAAATAATATTAGTGATGTATGTCTTTTTATGTATTTTATTATAACTGTTAGATCACAGTTAGATAATAATCCAACAACTAAAAATAATACTTACACATTAAAAAAAAAAAAAAAACTACTGGATTGACAACCATATATATTATGGGTCATAATCATATGTATAGGGCACTAATTTTTTTTAAAACCTATAAATAAGTATTATTTTACCTAATTAAAATTAAGTACAGAAGTTTTTAATTTCATAATAAAAAATAAATAGAAAAAAATATTAAATAATTTGTATTTATTTATTTTTAACTACTCAAATTATATCCCGCAGCTAAAAAAAAATTTATAAATAAAAAAAAAATGAAAAATCATTGGATTATAGCCCATATATATTTACGTAGAAAAGCTTCACTTTATTTGGATCAATATTTTAAAATTGTCTACCTTCAATTCATGCACTTCTAAGAGAAAAGGGAAAGACTGCGATCTGTTTCGTAGTCAAACTGAACAAGTGAACATGAAGAGGAGTCACACTTGTGGACATTTGCTATAATTGAGCAACGCATAGCAAAAGGAAAATTGCAAATGTACTAGTAAAAATAAGTACCCAGTTTTCTTTCCAATTTTTATTTGTGGGAGGGGATATGTCTTTTTTTTTAAAAAAAAAAGAGATTTAATTAATGATAACAAAAGAAAATAACTTATACATTCTATCATTTTCAACGTTTAAATCCTGACCCAATGGGAGGACACGTCTTGTTTGGCCTATTAGCATGATAATATAACATATGTATCCACTGGCAACCAAATATTGAATAAGAAAGTAGAGCAGGACATGGCAATTGCACCAGCCGATTAAAGAAGGAGATGGAAATATCTAGCTATTATAGTTTATGGTTGGGTTATTAATTTACATATATTGGAAGGTGGGTGTGGGGTGGGGTTTATATATTATATGTATGTACATGCATAGTTCTCCATATATCTTTATATTAAATGAGTGCAAGAAATAGAGAAAGCAACTTGAGGTTTTGTCATCTTCCATCCTCCCTAGCCTATCCTTCTTTCTTTTCTTTTATCTTTCTCTCTCTTAATCAATTATGGAGTTCTGATCTTGATTGATTATCGGTTTCTTTTACTTCTGCAAAACTCCTCTGTAAAATCTCTCCTTACAAGCTTTTTTTGGCCCAAGAAAAAGTTCCACAACAAGAAAGAAGCTTATTAATTAAATAGCCTTTCTTATGCATGGATAGTACTTCTCTCTCTCCAAAACTAGACTCAGATGCTGAAAAAGATCAACTCGAGGGAGAAAGTCAGGCCTCCAAAAAAAGGTGCTGACTTAATTGGTATTTTTGGAAAGTTATTTTTGACTCTCTACATTATTATTTTTGCATAAAAGTATTTCATAGTAAGTACAATAGTACATGTTTTTAATTAACTTGAATTTTGTGTATAGGAAAGTGGTAGCGGAGAAGAAAGTTGTGACAGTGAGGATCGAAACAACAAATGTTGTTGGCAAAGTGAAAAATGAAGGGCCGCCTTCCGATTTCTGGTCTTGGAGGAAATATGGGCAAAAGCCTATAAAAGGCTCGCCTTATCCAAGGTTAAAAATTTCTTCTTTTGCTAACAAAAATGGCCTCATATGTAGTTTCTTTTAATTATGTCACAAAAATTTCAATTTTCAAAAAACCAACTCTTGTATTCTAAATGCATGATATCATGAAATGGGTTTTCTTAGTTTCCTTCATAACACCCTAAAATCAACTAAAATATTGAAGTGGTATTTGTATATTAATCTAAAGACTTTGGGAGACTATATAGTACTCTGTTGGCGGTTTATGCAGGGGTTATTACAGGTGTAGCACCTCAAAGGGTTGCTCTGCTAAAAAACAAGTGGAGAGATCCAAAACAGATGCTTCAATGCTTATTGTCACCTATACTTCTAGCCATAACCATCCTGGTCCTGACATGATCATCTCAAACAAGACTAGTACCGACCACCTCAAGACACAAGGAGCGCAACCAAAAGAAGTACCCCATAAAGATAATGCAGCAATATCAAGCCAAGATCATGATCATGATCATGATCAACAATGCACTCAGCAAGTGGACGTATGTGATGTGTTGGATGCCTTCCACTACATACAGTCCTCCCCAGTTAGGTGTTCCGAAGACATAGTAATGGACTTAAAAGAAGAAGACCCTTTTATGGGGAAGCTAGAGAAAACGTGTGACGCAACACTGGGTTTTGTCTTGAATGAAGAGCCGGTTTGCACTGGTTTGATCTCCCATTCTCAGGTCACGCGCCTTTCAACTACACCCAAATCGGAAGAAGAAAACGATTTCTTTGATGAGCTCGAAGAATTGTCCATTTCTTCATCTTTCACGAGCTTCATGAGAAGCTGCTATTTCTCCAATGAGATGAGGATTCCTGTTGTCCCTTCTTGATCAATGTGTGTGTTCTTGTTCTTTTTCTTTTTTTTTTTTTTTTTTGAAGTGCCTTGCATATGTAATTAGAAGAATGTAGTACCGTTTGCTAAAGCCTAAAATGTTGTGACAATATGCATGTATGAGACGTTTTCCCACTTGGGTTCTTATTAGTTGTTCTATTTGGCATCTTTTGGGGTTCGTAAATGGATGATAAATTTGCATCATTATTTTGGGGCTAGCAGTGCATAAGTTAGTGGTAGATGATTTCTTTGGCTCACTTGGGTCCCACAAACACACACGAATCAAAGGGAGAAACAAGTGCTTTTTTGTCAGAAGGTGACATGGCACGAGATTCACGAGTGAGTGCTTGAAGTTCTTTCCTAGATGTTGATGTTTTTTAATTTTTTAAAAAATTTTAATTTTATATATAATATGAGGTGAACGAAGAAGGTGTTTTTTCTTTTAAGATGAAAACGTTAATTAATCACTCTATATTTTATCCCGATTAGCACCAATTATCACAGTTTTCGGTTTATGGGTCATCAGTATATGAGTCCCCACATTTTCGACTCTAGAGATACGACGACGGCCACTATGAGTTGTGACTTGTGAGATTCGGCTTTATATTAATTAGTTTTTACAAAAATACCCCTTATTTTAAGCATTAATTTTTATTTTGCAATAATATATTACAAAAGTAAATGCAGTGCCTGTTAATTGAAAGTATTAATCAAGTAAAAAAGATAAAAAAAAGATCTAATTCGTTTAACCAAATTTATGTGAAATATTGTATAAGTAAATTTTAAATAAATCATATATTGTTTAAATTTACTGTTATAGATTAAAAGAAAAAGTGGAAATTAGACCTGCGCCTTTTTCGGGGCAAGTTACCGTTTATCCTTAACAGTTTGGTGCCTGCTTCTAATTGTGATTTGCCTATTGCATCCTTAGTCCATTCCCTCAAAGGTGGTTCTCCTTCTTCGCTGTCTCTTTCTTCGTTTGTGCTCTCTTGCTCAATATATATAATATATATGAACAGGTAGATATACTAAATAAAAAAGTATATATATTCAGTTATTTAGCATAAAATGAGAAAATGAACATTTATTAAAACAAAATGTAAAAAAGAAGTATACTCTAATTTTCCTGCATATTTCAGAAGACTAACTTAAATGAGATAACATATTATTGAATCAATATCACACTGTTGGAGCGGTTTCTCACCAGTCATCCACGTGTCTTGAATTGCTGATGCTGGATTCTCCAACTGTTCACGTGTCCTTGCTGTCTCATATCTTTCTGAACTCCAAGCACGATCGGAGAGGCGGGGGTGACCACCTGCAAAGACTCTCCGATGCTTAAGTCAGTGGTTTTTCTTTGCGTTTTGGTAGCAAGGAGAAAAGTATATCAGTCTCAATATCTAACTCTTTTTTCTGTGTTTTTTTTTTATGCGAACCTCCTTCTCTGAATGCATAGCTTCCATATATGTAGTCCTCGGATAGTGAACAGTGTTCTTCTCTATCTTTGGAAAAGTAGATATATATTCATGAGTACCTTTCACTTCCAGATCTTTTTAAACCATCATAGGCCGAGATTTCTGTGACCCCTTCTGCGCTACCGCGGCCTAATTTTCGCCGCCTCCTATGGCATCAATCTGTCAGGGGCGAGATTTGGGCACATCGCCGTTCTGTCAGGACGGCTTGTCCCTGCGCGCGCACCTACCCAGAAACGCATTAAATGCTCTGTCCGGGTCTGGAGCCGCGGGGCTATGTTCCATTGCATCCAGTCTGAAGACCCTTGGGGCTTCTGACCCCTACGACTGTTGAGGTGAGGATCGCTGTTCCTAGACAGCAGACCCTTGGGTCTGAAGACCCTTGGGGCTTCTGACCCCTACGACTGTTGAGGTGAGGGTCGCTGTTCCTAGACAGCAGACCCTTGGGGCTTCAGACCACCAGCTACCGTAGTTTCGAGGTCTGACCGACTGAACCGTTTGGGATCAGTGGTGGATTCTGCCCTAAATTCGGAAGACCCAAGGCCGAAGGCGAGATCACGTGCGATCCGCGTGACCCCTCTCGTGGTTCAAGGTTCAGGAATGGGCCCCACACACACAATCCCCACACACACAATCCACTTTATCAACCATATTTTTTTTTTCTATACTGTTTGCTTTTTCTTCTTCTAATCACATATTTAATATAGTAAATATTGTTAGTGCATGTATGAGTTTTAAATAATTCACACACACATTGTGATAAATGGCATGCATAAGTAAATGGAATAGAAGCCCCGATAAACTTAGTCATAATACTTGGTATAAATTAGTGGAGGCGGGTACGATCACAAATCAGATTATGCCCGTGACTATGTCTCTAGCCAAATAATTAATTACAGGGCAGGAGATTAATAGCCACTGGCAAGTCTTGCATATACATGAAATTACTAAAATATTTAATTCTTTGAAAAAAAAAAAAAACTTAATAATTACTTGTGCCACTAAGTTTTTTTTTCCTAAAATAATAATTTCCCAAGAAAATAACCATTTTCTTCGTTTTAAATAACAGGCTTTAGTAAACTTATTGTTGTTTTTAAAAAAAAAAAACAATAAAATTTAATTAATGATCTTTATTTATTAAAAATATAAAAAAATAAATCTTCGGAATTAATCCAATCTCCTCCCTATTCTAACTCCTAAGCAAACCCAGTGGCCAAATCATTGTTATTGTTTTTCGATAAATACCTTTCCTACTTTTTAAATGATAAAACCATAGAGCAAGGCTATAGTAGAATCCTACTTTTTTGTTAGAGGTAGAACTCAAAACTGAGCCATCAGATTAAATTATTTAGTTCTATAGTTAGTGATCTTATACATTAAAAATAAATCATAGCATAACAATTTTTTTCCCACTTACTATTTTAAAAGAATATAAATAAAAAATGGAGGAATTCATTTCTTTCATCTTCTTTACATCACCTGCCATTTCTAGAATCTTTACTCTTCCATATTACTTCAAATAAAACTCCAAGAAAAGAAGATTGTCTCACCTAAGACACCCAGTTAGAATTTGAGATGTGTGTTTGGGAATTTTTTTTTCATCGTTCTCCAAGTCTCATCGATTGAAGAACATTGTAGGATTATATTCTTGCATTTTTTTCACTGATCTGATATATTAGAAATCAAATGATTTTTTTTTTTTTGGGGGGGTCTTTCTTCTGTCTTTAAGCTTAAGCTTTTTCTTTTTTTTTTTTTTTAATTCGATTATCTTCAAACATTGAACGCCTATAAATACACTGAACTTCAATGTATTTGTCGTGGGATAGTAAAAAACATTGAATCACAAAATGGAATGAGATGATTGGTCTTGGAGCATACAAACATTGAACCCCAATCTTCTATTTGAAATACAGTAAAAATGATATTTGGTATTGAAGCATTAATGTGGATTTTATTTTTATTTTATTTTTTTTTTTTTTGTCTTTGGAAAAGAAGTAATAACAAAGAATAATAGAATATTGGCAAGTGCACGATAAAATTTTACCACATAAAGAATCTGAACTATGGGATAATAATCAAACGATTTAGAATAAATGGTCTCACCTAGAGTAAAAAAAAAAAAAAAATTCTATCCAAAAATATATTAATATATAACCTACTGCATGACATAGGAAATATAAGTTCATATAAGATAGCTTTCTCAAATATAATTATATGCCATAATCATCATCTATACATGAAAAAATTATAATTAATACCTGGATGTTTTGGTTCTTTTACAAATTAGATGAGTCGACTATTGTTCTATGAGATATTTATTTTTTATTTACGAGTAAAATATGGTTTATAATAATAATAATAATAATAATTGTTGGAAATTTTGGCAAGAACCTGAAGCAGAGTGTTCATTATGTGTTTTATGAGTGAGTACTCTAATTGTTGTTTACTGGCAAGTTTCTTTCCTTTGTTATCGTTGACTTCTTCCAGAGTGGTCACTCCTCTTGTGTTATATAAGCACTTTGAGATGTTTTCGTTGACCCGAGCTAGATAGCATATTTTGTCCATTTGTACAGCTATGGGGGTAACTTTCCTTTTGCTATTTAAGGACCTATATTGTGCTTTCTCAACCTCATCTCTTCCAGGACAAAATTATATGTTGATATTCAATATGCACTGGCCCTATATATATATATATATATATGTTGAAATTCAATATTCAGTTATTGTGCTGGTTTAAAATTACTGACCTAGGAAGATCGAGAGGAATAAAAGTGATTATCTAGCGCTGTCTCTTTGGAGTAAGGGATTTTTTATATAACATGAAATTTGATCAAGAACAACATCTAAATAGGAATATAACTAAAATTACTGAACTTTTGTAGACCATTTAGTAACAAGCACATTCTGGGAACTCTGGAGTCACTTTCTGCCAAAATGAGTTCATACCAGTGATAAGCATATGGCATTTCTTGAACAGAAGAATAGAATAAAAGATCACGTTCTGTAAATTCATTGCAAACTATTCAAATGCATACAATGGAAAATCATATACAAGGAATACGATCTTTTTAAAACAGAAAAAGATGGAGAAAAGTGTACAACTAATCCATGAAAAACTAAAAAAAGGGATGCCAAGACATCATGGTCATGGCTCATGAAGCCTTTAATGTGCAAAGTATAAAAAGAACCATGAATTCTTAAAAGTTTACCTGAGAAAATTCCATGCAACATCAATACTAGGTGGCAAAAACATCAGGTCCAGAACAAAAACTCTCAGGCTGGGCCGCCAAAGCTGATAAATGATATTCGCCTGATGGAACCTGAACAATTTTCAAGATAAAGAAGAGACGTTACTTTCATTTAAAAAAAAAAAATATATGGGTTAAACATAAAATGTACATATATGTGTATCCAATTATTGATAAATCCATATTTTTTTTAAAAAAAAAAAAAGAAGAAAAAAAAAGTGTCAAATCCAGGACTGAAGGAGAAAAATAATTTATTATTATTTTTTTTTTAATGAAAATGCTGATTCTACATAAACCCCAATTATAGAAAACAAGTTAATTGATAAAATTCCAATAAACATGCCCTCATTGTAAATAAACCTCAAAGGAGAAGATTCCATTTGCATGTCCATGAGTCAAAAGCTACCTATAACTCAACTGTCACAGGCTTAATCCCATTAGGAGTTATGACGCAGAACCACAGCAGCAGAGAGAAAAACAAAAGTACTCTGCTTATTATACCTTTGCCCTGTGAGCTGAACTAACCATCCGAACCACACCACAAACATCAAAAGAAACTGCTTTAATATCCATAACTAAGACCATTTTTGGCAATACCTTAAATAAGAAAGCAGAATTGAGAAAAGGAATAAGAACATAAATGTCATTAATGTAACATAAGTCAGTAAAGCTTACTCAGCTGGAAAAAAAAAAAAAAAAAAAAAAAAGAAGGGAAGAGGATATTTGGAAACCATGACAAGTATGACGAACTTCCATACTGCTAAACCTATAACGCTCCTTCACAGCCTCAATTGTACAGTGATTGGACATAACCTAAAAAATTAAACATGTAGAAGTTTACAACAATAGTAATATCAATTGCAGTGATGTTTGAAATAAAAAAATAAAATAAAAAAAAAAGGTATACCCACAACAATGACAAAAATAAGTGATCATCAGGCTTAACCATAATAACGATTTGGGGAGAAAAAAACACAGAAAGAAGATAAACAATAACCATAAAGACGTGAAATTATACACTTACATTTTTAACAAACCAATTCAGTCGTCTTTAATGGATGTGAAATTAAAAACATGAGAGATACATATTAGTACTTCATAAAGATGCAATGTAATAAAAATCCAACAGAAAGAGAAACAAAATTCAGATTTAAAAGAGTTACTCTCCGAACAAAGAACAAGAGATGGTGCTTAAAAACAAATGGTTCAATGAAGTAATAAGAGAACCCACAAGGATACAGCAAACTGGATACTAAGAGCAATTGCATAATTATACCAGATCAAGCTTATAATTCCCTGTTTGTCAGTGAAAGGTCCCTCATAACCATCAACTATAATCTTGACACCCTCCACTCCCATGTCATCTCCATCAACAACTCGGCCTCCAACAGAAAATCCAGAGACCTATAAGCAGAAAAAAGGTACACTAACCTTGTATAAATTCTTATAACTATTAACTCGAGCAGGACAGAATGAAGTAAAGAGTCTATTATTCGATGAAACTGATCTCAACGCGCAAACGCATGACACATACAAACAAATAAATAAATAAGCGTACATACAAACATACATGAACATTCAAGGCTAAATAGAGGAGGAAACAACCCATTTGGCTACTGCTTAAAAATATTGTTACCTGAAACTTTTGTGGAACTGTCACGTGCTGCTGCGTAACAGTCACTGGTATGACAGGATGTGACTATCAAAAACTGGATTTTCTCCCTTGTAGTAAGGTACAAACCGCTAATTTCCTGCCAGTGATAAAATAGAAATGCACACTAATTAAATTTGAGAAGCCTTCAATAGAATATGAAGAGCACTTTTGATGGATGACAGAATTAGACTGAATGAAGCCAGCTGATGTCTATACTCAAATCACAGAATAGTCATCAAATTAAATTAGATTGCATCAGATATTTCACGTCTGTTACAAAATGCAAAAAACCAACATATTCCAATACTTGATACACAAAGGCGCCAGGCACTAAAAAGTCACTGGAGAAAAGGCTCTAAACATACAGCAGGACAGGAGAATTACCACCAGGTATGGATCTAAACAAAAAATCCCTTGAGCATCGAATACAGCATGACACAGATGCTTTGTTGATCCAGTGACAGTACCAGAACCTCGGGGGCAATCTACCTCTACAACATCATCTGAACTCCCGATATTGGATTTCCCTACCTAGCAAAACATAAGCTAAATCCACACCATGATAATTGCACTCCTATGCAAACATTCCAAGAAAAAATGTAACCTAAGAGACAACAAGCTCACAGAAATGCACAAAGAAAATATCAACTATGCTGTTCCCAAAGCCCAATTTCATCTGAAAGAAACTTGTGTTGAGAAAGGAAATGCCTTGTCACATTCTAGAATGAAGTAACAAGTTAATAACCATTGCGAGCACATTGAGTTCCATCCTTAACAACTCCATCAAGCGTTCGAAGTTCCATCTGAAAGTACCATCAGATCCAGATACTCTTTCTCAGCACAAAGTTCAAATAAATCACATATAACTAGAACTTTCCTATAACGCAGATGAATTAATGACTAAAGCTTTATCTATATACATATTATACATGAATGCATATATAGATTCTGCTTCATATAAGAAGGGGGCCAGGTACCGTGATGTGAGAACAATCCAATTTCAAATCGCTTGCCTTCCTCGCTTTAACCAAAATTTACCACAATAGTAATAGCAATTGCAGTGATGGTTGGAAAAATAAATAATAGGTGAATGCATTAACTTTGTCAATTCAAACGTGTAACTATGCAAAGTCCGGCCAGTCAATTGCCTCGTGAAATAAGCCACTTGAGGCCCAATTAGTCTAGAATTATTGGGAGTGTGTGGCCGAGTTTGAATGCCAGTTTATATAGTAGTTTCATGATGATAATATTTTTAAAAAAAATATTCTTTTTTAATAGCAATAAATAAGAACGGAGTACTAAAAATTACGCCTGATTTTTTAAATAAAAAATGTAGTTAAAGATCATTATTTAATAGGGCTTGCTAGTTGCTACCAATGATCATCAACACATTCAGCTTCTTAACCAAGTGGAAGACCATTTGGTTTAATTAAAGATGAACGAGTTTTATGAAAATATTTCCCAAAATGACTGAGTTAAGAAAAAAAAAATACTGAAATATATCAAATTTTGTAATTTATATCAGTTAATTAGTTTATGGAAAAAAAAAAAACTTATCAAATTTATGTACTAACAGATAATAATTGATATACTAATATCAAATTGAAACACGAATAAACTAACATTCATATACTAATACATCACGATTGGGGATTATAATTATACTGATGGAACTGCGTGCTATAGGCACGTGTATTACCTTTTTGCGAGGATTTGAACCTCCTACTCTCAACTTAACCATCCATAATTCACATTCCACAATAAAGATTAAAACAAAAAAACATAAGAAAAAAGAAGTAATAGAATTAGTTGGTAATAGAATTAGTTGATTCAGACTTCAGATTGCACTTTGTCATCCTACATCTGAGAAAAGGATTATCTCCCAAATCAAATCCACTTTAGTATACGTTTTACACCTTTAATTGTACTCAGCAATAATCACAAGAGTTCTCAAAATACTGTGCTTCCAACGTATTTTTATAAAGATTTCCATGAAGTTTCTTAATAAACAAACATTTCTGAAAACCTAAGGATAAATAACTCTATTAGTTCCTAAATTATAGAGAAAAACCTATTTTGATCCTTAAACTATAAATTATGTCAAATTAGTCGTTAAATTATTAAAAATATTTTATTTTAGTTTTTTTTCTTGATTCTTATCAGAATGGGTTCGTAAGTTGCATTTCTCGTATTATATTAATGATTTTAACAAAATATCACATTTTGAATAATTTTACATTATATAATTGTTTAATATGTAACTAATTTTTGTTCAACTAATTAATCATTTTTTAAATTGCTTTAATTCATCTTCTAATCCAAGTATATTTTTACAGGTAAAATGAGTATAACAAAATAGCAAAATTGTCTCAACTGGCCATTATGTTAAGAATAAAATAAAATATATACTAAAAATATTTAAATGAAACTTTTTTAAATAATTTAAAGACTAAAATAATGCAATTTAAAATTTAAAACAACAAGTTCATTTATCCAAAAACCCAGTACACAACCCAAAGGTATCTTTCTCCCTTACAGAATGATAAGGTCTAGCAAATGTTAGAAGGATTTAAGAAGAATCTCTTAAATAACCAAGTCGAGTTAATGAGAAAAGAACGATAGTTAAGTAACACTGTCAAGTTAATAAGCTGCACTCCTTTTGACTAACAATAACTAGAACAATCTCTAACTAGTCAATTTTAATTAGAGACAATTCTGAGCACAATTATTATTTTAAAAAGCTAATAATTTTTTAATCAATCCTCTAATAAGAGAGGATAAATCCTTTTAATCAAACTGGAATGGAAAGCAAAAACAATAAGGGTTAACAAATAATTTTTAGAAGTAGAAAACGAGGAATTGAAAATTTCAAGTTTTACAAATGCAAGAATGTTATGGCATAGTAAGAATAAAGAAGTAAAATTGAACACTAGAGCATAAGTGCAAGATTTTTCTGAACTTGAAAAAAAAAAAAAAAAAAAAAAACTAAACTAAACTAAACTTCACAAAATACATGTCTACATAAATTGATCAATTTATAGCCTAATTTAATTAGAGCTAGCCTAAAAGATTAACGTTTCCCCATATGAAACTAAATAGACAACGTGCCGAATGTGAGGTTGTATAAAAGATGTACCAAAAGCGGACCAAGTCAATGAATTTGATTAATATCATCATGAAATGTATCGGAGGTATTACAACACGGAGAAGCAAGATTAAATTTGAAAAACTTATTTAGATGCTGTTGACTTGTGACAGATTTTCCTGGGGGTAAAGGGGACTCTTCCAGACTGAAACTCACACACTAAACCAAAGTAGCATATCTGCTTAAGAAAATACCAGAGCTGTTAAGCTAACGAATATCCCTTGGAGAAATAAAACTCGAATCTCCCTAAACTTTCCATTATCTACGACAATAATAAAAATGAATTGATAAACAGCACTATCTCTAAATTCTCCATATTTGTGACAGTAATGTAAATGAATACATAAACAGCTCTCTCCCTACATTCTCCTTTTATTTACTTATAATTGTTATTCATCTCTCCCGATTGAAACACACTGTTTAATATTAAACAATTACCAACAACATTGGTGCACTAAGAAAAATATGCCCCAAAGAAGAAAATTGCAATTAATCTATTTCTCAATGTTGATTCGCAATGGCCAACAGCAAAACTAATGGTTTCCTACTATTGCCTTGACAAAGATACTAAAATCAATCAGCATTTATATTTTTGAGCAAACTATAAAAATCCTGTCATCAATCTCTACAACAGTACGCTCTTTCTGAAAGTATTTCACAGACCCTATCGCCTCAACTGTCTGCCGAAGTTTGCACAGCAGACTTATCAGCTTCACTGTCTCCTGCAGCAGCCAAAGGCTGGAGAGCTTTGAGAGGATTCAAAATCACACCATCTATAAGTCCGTAGTCTTTAGCTTCCTTCGCACTCATGAAGAAATCACGATCAGTGTCTTGGTTAATCCTGTCCAGACTCTGACCAGTATGGTAGGAGAGGTAGCCATTTAAGTTCGCTTTATGGTGCAGCATTTCATTTGCCTACACAATAGGTCACGTTTTTAGGGTGTGTTCATAAGGGACTAAACAAAAGCGCTGGAGATCAGATAAAATACTCAGGAATTTCAGTTATACTAGTAAAGCCGTCTGCTACTTTCTATAAATTACCATTCACAGCAGATATACAATGCCATCCCTGAGTAACCATATTTGGATTTCTGGTTGGAATAACGAAGAAAAATAGTCTCAAAAAAAAGTATCAGTTACTAGATCTATGTGATACGCCAGTTATTGGGACATAAGCACTCCATCAAGAGATTCACTTTTAATCATTTTAGACAAACAAGAAGTCAAGCTAAGATGCAGGGTGGAGACAGAGATTACTTACTTGAATATCTATATCAGTTTGCCCCCCTTGAGCTCCACCAAGCGGCTGATGAATCATAATCCTAGAGTTTGGCAGACTGTATCTTTTTCCTTCAGTATTTACAGCAGAGAGAAGAAAAATTTAGAAGAACAAGTAATAACAAACAAAATACAGTACAAGTCACAAGGACTGTCTTACCTTTAGTACCAGCACTAAGAAGGAAAGCCCCCATACTGTTCACAGACAAGCAAAGATACAAAATTAACTCATGAAGAGTAATTGGTCTCATTCACCAAGAGATGTCGAGGTCTGCATAAATTAATCAAATACCTTGCAGCTAGTCCAACACATACAGTCGAGACATCAGGCCGAATATGTTTCATTGTGTCGAATATGGCCATTCCTAGATAAATAACAAAGCAACATAATAAATCAACTGGCAAAAAATTTCCTATGAATGAAAATGCAAAACACAGTTCTTGATGTAAATATTACCAGCAGTAACTGATCCACCAGGGGAATTTATGTACATGACAATATCCTGTTTACAGTGTCAGAAAATACAATATGGATTAATCATCTGTTCAAATAATCCTTTTAAACTGTTCTCAACCATGAAAAGAGAAAGGAAATTAGGCTGAATAACCAAAACAAAAAGGCAGCCTAACCACCAACAGACCTTGTTAGGATCAACAGCATCAAGATAAAGAAGTTGAGCGACTATTATGTTTGCCATGTCATCATCAACAGCACCACCGCAACGAATTATTCTCTGGTAGTCATAACCACAACAAATAATCGACTAACAAGTCAAGCCAATGTAATCAGTGAAAATATAGAAAACCCACTCCCCCTTACATGCTGAAAGAGCTGACTAATGATGCTTTGAAAGCGCTCTTGAACCATTGGTGGCGGCCCTTGACCCTGTGCATATGTTGGGAAGTATGCCGAAGATGGGACTTGCAAATCATCCCTACAAAAATCCAGCCAATAATTTTCAAAAACAACCGTGAGTAAAACAAATAAACAATCACAAAAAATAAGGTTGTTCTTCAGAGAACATAATCAATTAAGCAAGAATCTAAATAAAACCAACCTTATGGACCAAATTCCCTCACGGAAGTTCTTTGCTGGCACCGAAAACTCACTAGAGTAAACGGCCTTGATAGGTGAATAATTCGGAACATTTTTAACATTACCAACTAACTTTCTTATTTTCCTGCAAAACATTGGGAGCTTCAATAAGATACCATACCCGAGTAAAGAAAACACGAGAAACACATAATACAATGCTATTCTGGTGACCTTTCCCCCACTCAAAAAATAAATAAATAAATAGAATAAAATAAAAAATGGGAGTACGCACACTACGGAATCTCTCTTTTTCTTTTTCTACCGTTTGTTCCCATCTGTTCTATCAGAAACCAATGAAAAAATTTTCAGCTTTGAACCACGAAAACTATATCATCTTATAGACCAATCCAAACAACTGTATTGAGATAAGGACAGTGAAATATATAGTTCCCAACAATAAATCAATCCGAAACATGAGGATTCCAATTCATCCATAAATATAAATATATATATATATATATATATATTAATCTGTTTGTTTTGATTTTAAAAAGCAATTTCTAATCTGAAAATGAAAGCAAGCAAGCAAGCAAGCAAGAAAGAGAGCATAGAAGAAGAGAAGAGAAGAGAAGAGATAGTACCTGAAACGCAGGGGTTGTTGACAAGGAAGAGAGAGGTTGAAAGGGTCGGAAGGAGGAGGGTTTGGAGCGAAGGCAAGGGAGTTGAATCGGAGAGACGAAGCAGCCGATGCGGAAGAGACCAAAGTGTGAGCCATATTTCTTGAAACAGAGAGCCTTTAGGGTTTGGTGAGCTATGACAGACTGAGACTGAGACTGAGACTGAGACGATAATCGTGAAAGAAAGGCGAGCGAGTGAAGGCTCAAGCAGAGCTGCAGTGACTCATTCCCATTCAACCCCCAAATTCCACAATTCTGCGTATCCTCTTCCCAGCTGAATTTACTCTTTTACCCCTTCATCCCCAATATCCTGTCACTACTACACTAGCCTAGACGTAGTTTCACGAGCACCCAGCTCCACCCCGTGGCCCATGGCTCTGGCCCAGGCCCAGGATCCTCTGTGGCCTTGTATCCCTCTTTTATTTTATTTTTTTTTCCGAGAAAATTAGGGGAATGACTATTTTTTTTTTAAATTAGTTTAAATAGACATCCATATTTTAAAATTTATAATTAAACTTAAATGTTTTTTTTTTAAGTATTCAGTTGTGAAATATATTGTATTTCTATTTTTTTATTAAATGAGTTAGATATTTAATTATAAACTTTTGAGTTTGGTCATGTACTAAATTTTAGACTAAAATATGGTCAAATAACTAGTTAGCTCATTTTTTTTCTTTTCGTACTCCTTAAAAGTGTTATCTACAAAGAAATAATAATAATAATAAAATAAGCTATGTCTTTTAGTTTGTATAAAATTTATACCTTTATATTTAAATTCTCTACAAATTTATATATTCTACATATAAATTGACTAACAAATTTCTTACTAAATATGAAATTCGAATTGAGGATATCTTATTTATACGGACTAACATAAAAAAAATCTATTAAAAATAACTTAAAACAGTCAGCATAAAATACCGAATTTGTACATACAATGTACAATTTGAAATGTGAAAGTATTATATTATACAAACTAAAAAGTATGATTAAAATTACAAAAAGATCATATTTTAAGGTATTTTTTTTTTGCAGTTATCTCCTCCTTAAAATGATAAAGAACAAAAAATATCGTGCGTACGTGTTTAGGTGATTATTATGCTCAATTTATCTCAGAATGAAAAATACATATATATATATATATGTTATTTTGTTGCAAAATTTATTCTTTTGTTAATTTAGTGAAAATTAATATGTAAAAGATATAATTACCCTGATTATAAACTTATAATCAAACAAATGTAACAACAGAGAAAAAACAAATAAATAATAGTGGGTGAAAAAAAGAAGAATAAGTAGATTTACGAATAAAAACCGAATATACAATATTTGTTCTCCTTTACGTTAATTGACGGTGGTATGTTAGTTATTTAAAAAATAAAAGTCAATGAATTTTGAGTAAACTAGATGTCGAGATAGAATTTATACCAATTTACTAATCGAATGAGATCTTTTGATATTTATAGAAGTGAATGGCATATATTGACAACTTCGCCTAAAGCCAAAGATATTTTTATAATTTTCCAATAAAAGAAAACAAAAAGCCTAAAAAACATTGCGTGTTATGATAATATTAGAAACTTAAATTGATGTCAACATTGTTTGAATCGACTGACCAGGACGTACCAAAGATTCGACTTTAGAGTATAACTTGTAATCTTTTCAGTAATAAGAGAGTTACAACCTGCATCAGTGCTAGCTCAAAAGACACAGTATGACACACTCGACCATCAAATAGACACATGGAGAATCCAAATGGGCAGTTTTTATACTTCTCCAGTCAATTTTAGTTAGCTCAATGTACTATTTTTTATTTTTCTTTTTCAAATTCTGGCGGTAAACACAAGGTGAACAGATAGGAAAAGGAAAAGGGTCAATCAATACGTAATAAACAAAACGAAGACTAAGACTAAGAGGCATTTTCATTAATACAAATCCCTCTCCTCACCTTAAAAATCTAGAACAAAGTCCCGCCGAAGTTAAAAAAATTCAACATATACTATTAACTACTTAAACATATATAAAAGAAGAGAGCGCTATATTACATCAACTGAGGAATCGATCTCAACATGTATAAACCTTTCTCTAAGTTGGGTTAAACAAGTTCAACTCAACAAAGCTTGTTCACCGACCTCCAATTTGAGAGTTCTATATATAGGTGTATTAACATAACATAAAATGTGCAAGAAAACTCGCATGCAAAAGAGGTAAGCATCAGCAGGTAGTTTCGGCTGGCATCTTTGCCTGAACAGCTTTGTAGCACTGAAGGCTGCAAAGAGGAAGCTTTGACTTGGAATCCCGATACTTGTATGGATTATTGCACGAAGGACCGGCACAGCTTTCCCGTGGCGGAGGATAACTGAGCATTCATCGTAACATTTTTTTTAGAATGTCACCAAATAACGAGTATAGAAGTTGAGTATGCTAGAGAAACGGCATTATTGTTACCTGCAAGGCTTGGGATCGAAAATACTAGGGAGTCCCATGTCCTTGGAGAATGTAACAACAGTCCCCGTGGGACCCATCACCCATCTGATGGTGTTTGATGCATTTAACAAAGCAAAAGCAGCCTTCTCCTGCAAGAGAAAAAAGTAAATTGTGAACAAAATAAGTAATACTAGTTTTGTTTACCCACATGAGCTAGAGAGGGACAGATTTAATCAAAGTCAAACAATAGTTCCAGTACCTGTGCCAATTCCTCCTGGCGCTTCTTTATTTTATCTTCTCGCTTCTTCCTGTTAGAATCTTGACCAAGGATTTTTCTAATTGCCTCAGCCTGAAAAATTCGGTCTCCAAATAAGTAAATTGCCTTTTGTCATCTCCAAAACAAGTAAAGAAAGACAAATAAGAAAAAACAAACCTCAGATTCCCGAGCTGCCTTCTCAACTTGCATCCGACGTCTCTGGGCAGCCTCAGCTTTCTTCAGTTGCTGCTCCACATCTGTAAGCTTCTCTTTTTGCTCTACAACCAGAAAAATTATCAAAGTAAAATCTACAAATCCTACAATGGAATTAACAAAAACAACACAATACAAATCATGTAGAAGAAAACAAACAAACTCACTTCTTGATGGAGCAGGTGGTAAACCATTTGGAAACTCAATAAAGCCAGCACCAGGAGTTGAAGATGCATCTTTGCTTGACTGAAGGGCCCGTTGACGTGTTGTAAGAGTCGTTTCCCTCCTACCTTCCATCAACGAATCTATGGATTCCTTCCTCTGCTTCTTCCTCTTCTTCTTACCATCAAGTTCACCATCAGATGCTGACTCTTCATCTTCATCATTATCATTGTCCCCGGATACTATGTCGATTCTAGACTTCTTCTTTCCATCTTTGCCTGACCTTGATGCACCATCATTTTCCATGTTAGAAACGGTAGAAAGCTTTCTATGTTTCCTGCCAAATTCTTCATCATCTTCTCTATAAACTACAGCAACCTTTGATGTTTTAAGTTTCTCCAGGTACCNCCGCGTCACGTACACGCTTCTTAGGAACCCGTTTGCTCTTACGCACAGGTTCAGACTTCTCCTCTTCCCTTGAAGAGGTATTCTTACGAGAAACCTTTCCCATCACAGAATCATCCCTACCAAGACTAAAACCACCTCTTGAGAAATCCTTCCATGGAATTCCTTGTAAGCCACTCCTCTTATCTAAGGAGGAAATGCTATCATCATAATTTGCCTGCCATAAAAGAAAATTGTTCAAAACTTCAAAGAAAAGATTGTTCTAGATTCTAAAACAAAAAGCATTTAACAAGCCAATTTATGCAAATATTAAAACGGAAGATACTATTCCATAAACATATATCTGGGGATCTCAGTTACTCGATGAAGAAATATTTCCCTATATTATCCATAAGCATAGTGTAGGCCATACTAACAAACACACCATTTCAGATATAGAAAGTAAATCCAAATCTATCAAATTAAAAATTAAAAAAATTAATACGACTCCTTTTTCAAAACAATGCAACCGTTGCTCCAAACTCAAGCCGACAAGAAAAGGCCCTTTAATACCTGAATACCATGCTTATGCCGCAGTCTAGAGTCATCTGAAGGCCGAGAGCCCTTTGAAGAGGGGTCAGCAACCCCTGACACCCCATTGGCAGCAGAGTTGGCTTGAATGGTATGTGTCACACCACCAACCTTAAGCTTGACTTTTTTAACCTTATTATCGTTTCCAAATCCATCGGGCAGTACTCCTAACTGCCTCGAATTTGAGCTTTCACCATTCCATCCACAAAAAACATCAGCATTTCTTGATTCTGATTCAACACCATCTCTAATCATGTTTGTGCTTTTCCAATTTGCTGGTGCAAGGACACCTTCGCTTGAACGTTTGACATTAAACCCACTTCGCCCGGTCTCATTGCTGTAATATGAATTAAACCCTCCATCATTCCCATCCCTTCTATGGAGTTTATCACCTTCAACACCAGCAGAAGGAGAAACCATTGAAACACACTGATTAAGACTAAATTCTTTCCCATTCAAATTTGAATCAAAACCACCATTATCATCGCTAGAAGCCTTATGCGCATCATCGGAAGGTGGTGTTGAGGACATGGGTGAATCATCATTAATTTCAGCATTTGGTTGTGAATCAGGTCGAGGCCGGCGAGAAGCTTGGCTCCTCTTCTTCCTCACAGCATTGCTGATACCATCATATCGAGCAGCAGGACCAAACTCTTCCATCAGAAAGTCTCGATTATATCCTTCGTTCTTTTCCTGGTACTACCTCTCTGTGCATTACAAAAGGAGAAAATACCACATACTATTATACACCAAAAACGAAAAAAGGGCATAAAAAGTGTGTACAGTTATTAAAGAGTTAAACGAATCGTTACATGTATTCTCTTCTCTGCTGCATTAAAGTAACACAAAGCATGAGATATGGCGAGAATGATGTGTGGCATTGCATTCTTAACAACAATTACTAACCCACACAGGGAAAACAATCTATCATTTCAAGCAGAACAAAACTTAGCTAACGGATCCAATGCAAAACAGAGAAAAAGTAAAGAAGAAGAAACAATTAAAGAACCCAGACACCATAAATCCTTAACGTTTAAGAATACAAAAAGAATTTCAAGTTAAGAAGGAAACTTCAACCAATCTCAATCCATCATTCCCCAAATGAACAACATTTATTCCAAATCAAATCAATTACATTACAAAATTACCAAAATCAAACTAAAACCCTAACGAAAACACCTAAATTTATACATCAACCCTAAAACCGAAACAGAAGAAATCCAATCCACCAAAACATAAATATAAACATAAACACAAACACAATGACACCAACATAAACGACGAGAAACCCACAACCAATTACAGACCCAAACCCCCCAAAACATCGAAAACCTCAATACAAGAAGATCCCATTATATCAAACGACGAAAGAAACCAAACCGATACCTTTTGCGTTCGAAGAAAATCCGAGCACCCGGCTCCACAACCGGGCAAAGAGAATTCGAGAAACTTCTCCGAGAAAAAAAAAAAGTAGCCAAACCCAGAAAGGAAAACCAAAGAAAGAGAGAGAATCGTCGAGAAAGAGAGGCAGAGAAGAAGAATATGGTTATAGTTGAGGTCTGGTTTTAATGGCGGCGAATAAAGAAGAGAAGGGTTGTTCTGGTTAGAGAAAGAGTCTTGTAGGGTTAGAGAAGTTTGTGTAATGAGAGAAAGAAGGTGAAGAAGGTGGTAAAGGAGAGAAGGGATAATAATCTTCACCTTCTCGTTCACCATCTTTTGGCTAATTCCACTCCCACGCACCAAAGCCCAAGTCCCCCCCACACCACACCCCTCCCTGTGGTTTTTTCTTTTTTTTCCTTTCTTTTTTTCTTTTTTTTGCTTTTTTATTTTTTTGGGGGGTTTTTAGATTATCTTTGTTGTCTCCAGTATTTGATGCGGTCACCCAACTCGTCGAACCAACTCAGTAACTCGTCTCTCTCTCTTCCTAATAACCCTTTCTCTTTGTTTTGGCTTTCCCTCTTTATATATTTTTCTTCCTCTTCTACACACGGTTACGCTGCAAGTTTATGCGCATGTTAAGACTCTACGCACCCTGCGGCTTACATTAGTGGGCGTATGTCCTTTTGTCTTTAGTCGGTATGCCACGTGTCAGGCATACATTTTGTTTTCAATTTCATAATTAGTTAATTTGCCCCCTTTATTTTTTTGTGACATAACCACTGCATATGGTCAATTTATGGATCAGTTTAGTTGGACCAATCATATAAGCTCACTTCCTTTAAAAGAATTTTTCAGTTTTAATTTTTATGGATGGAGAAAGCAATATTTTAATAACTATATTGTAAGACTATTGTCTTCATCAATTTATTTTTTTATCAAATTTTGGTAACTTATTTGATGCCATGTATAGTACGCATTTTCTAGAACTTTAAAACATTAAATCACATAGCTCTTGTAAGACAAATTTTAAAAGCTATAAATCCTCCATCATTCTCACACGTCATTAGACAAAATAAGACACCAAAATGTGGTCAAGACTTGAGAAACATATAACCATGCCACAGCCACATCACACTAGGACCAACAAAAACGAGCACAATTTACAAAATTAAAATTAGCACGAAAGGGAGTTTTCTTTTGAATTATAAAATTGAAAGATAAATTCGAAATTTTGACAGTCCATACGACAATCTATCTTCTCTCCCTACTCGAATAACGTTAGTTATATTCATGATTATGGACCAGTCAAAGCACATGAGGGAGATCCAGGCCATATTCCACCCCAGCTAATCAATGATCCAATTTAATCGTCAAAATCTCTTTGTACTAATTTTGTAACGGGTAACCGTTTTGAAAACCAACTCCATTTGGGAGGTAAATAAATATGTTATCGTATTAACTATGGATAGAAACGACGAATACTTCATTTTTTTTTTTTTTTTGAAATTGGATAAATTCCTTATTAAAAAGCAAGGAACTAATGCAATAAACCATATTTACTAATCGATAAATAAACTACAATTAGAACAGAAAAAATAAGGACTTAGCTATTCAAGTGCATATTTTGACAATTACTAAGATTGAAAAAGACAGTTCAATTGTTTTTTATCTTTTTATTCTTTTCCAAATCATTTTCCCCCCTTATAGTTAAGAATTGGTAAACAGCCCAAAAATCAACATAAGCAATAAGATAACATGAATAGTATCAACTATCAAAATGTTCTATCCATGTGTGTATTTGCATCCCCTCCCAAACTACATAGAAAACTCTCAGCATAAACTGCAAAGGAGCATATCAAGACACCCAAGAGTAATATAGCTCGTGTGACCAAAGCAAAATGTGTGGAGTTCAAAACCACACCCTCCTCCCCCTCCCACTCCCACTAATTTGTAATATCAAAAAGAAAGAAAGAAAGAAAAATAAAAATCAAGACAAGTAACAAAAAGACTACATAAACAAACAACAAAGACATTAACAAACTTAAACTCTCCTCTTCAATCTTCATGAATATATGTATAATCTACTTAAACGAGTAGCACTGCGGAAATATCCATGCAATTGTTAGCCAACTTATGCATTGTGGCAACCAAATCGTTGTCTAGAGGCAACTCTTCCCCACTCTCGGCAAAAGCGTCATCACAAGTCCCCAAATCTGTAATGACCCCACTGAGAACGCTCTTCAACAAGTCCATGTCATGTGACGAAATAGCGTCCTGAGCTTGTCTCAGGTTAGCGTGTGCTGAGCCATAGATTTCTAGGCACACTTGAAGGCACTCGGAGGCAGTGCTACTCGTTGAAGGGTCATCCATGGATGTCTTTATCTGCTCAATGGCCTTGCTCGCGATGCTAACGAACGTGTTGATCTCTGTTTGGAGGACATTAACAGGGTCCACGGCACCCTTCAAGTTTGGTAGGATGGAGTCGGCGCAAAGGTCAGGGTCTTCGGTAATGCCACATATTTTCTTGACGGCTGAGAGCTGCGTACCGACATCGCCCGTGTAGGAAAAGGAATCCTTTTGGGTGGTAAACTCAGTGAAGTGAGAGGTCGATGGGGAAGATTCCGGGGCCATTCTTTTGCTGGTAGCAGAATCCGTGAAGAGAAAGGTGGCTGCGTGAGATGGGCTTGGTGATGGGATTGGGGAAGTTTCCGGGCCAAATGATGGCCCCGGTGCTGAAGCCGGGATGTCAGAGATGTATGAAGCTGGGGCCGGGTGGCATAGGGCTAGAGGTGAGAATAGTATAGAAGAGGAGATGATTAGGAGGATGCCAAAGTTGAACTCCATTGTCTCTTCTCTAATGCAGGGAAATGCAGAAGAGGAGAGACAACACAGTACGTAGAGAGTATGGGAGATGTGGGAAATAAAGGAGGGGGAGTTTGTATAGATAGAGGAAGGGAATGCTATAAAAACTTGAACCCGAAATAGCACTACTAATAACTGCCTTTCGTGTATGATTGGAATGTTTTAGTTATGAATTAGAGGTTGGCCGTTCCGCGCAGGCATTTGACTAGGAAACAATTTAGCCCGTATGAAGGACCATCCTAGTGTTAGAGACTTTAACAGGGTAAAAGAAAATAGAAATAAGGAAATCTCGTAACACAAACTTACATGGTATATATATACAACATTTCACCCACCAAAAGGAGAACCATTGCCTAATGCCTAGGGAAAAACTGGACAATGATTCCACACGAGGGACTATATGAAAGCATCATCGTTTATTTCCCCAACCAATCACACAAATTACAAAACATACCCTTTTCTCAAATCCCTGCTTTGAATGGGGAAACTCCAACCTTGTTGTGTGTAAGTTTCAAGACACGTGAAGCAGAAAGAAGAGTTAAGTATTCATCGTCCTTCATGGAGGTCTTCAGAGAAAACTGCCGTCCGGGAGATATTGTCATTGTCGAAGGCACTAAGACCTGAGAAGGGGCCAGAAGAGAACATTGAAGATGTTCCATCAGACTCCAATGTAGTTGTAGACTGCCTAAAGTTTGGCCGGACATTGGAAGAGGCCATGGAATCCTGGTATTCAGTGACCCGTTGAACCATCTTAAGTGACTGTACCACTTCCCCCATTGTGGGGCGTTGACTTGCCTCAGGAGCGACACAAGCCGCCGCAATTGTGCAAACCCGTACAAAGTCTTCCTTTGGATACTTTCCTCCAAGTTTTGGATCAGCAAGCTCTTCAAGCCGATCCTTGTCTCTAAGAATGGGCCTGGCCTGAAAGGATTAGTCACCCTTGTTAGGAGAAACAACAAAGGTTTAAAACCCAGACAGAATTAAAATTTAACAGAAATTGTTAGTATCTACATCAAGGATTACTGTGAAAGATAGGAAGTGAGGGGGAAAAAACAAAAACAAAACAAAACAAAAAGACAGAAAACAACAAAGGAATGAGGAAGTCATTTGAGTTATACTAACCCAACTGACAAGGTTTTCCTGTCCAGCTGGTTGAGACATATCCACAGGCTTCCTTCCAGTGAGTAATTCAAGAAGGACGACCCCATAACTATAAACATCACTTTTGACTAGTAGATGCCCAGTCATGGCATATTCAGGAGCTACATACCTGTAGATTAATTAGATTCCATGTCAAAACCAGTTAAAGTTGTGAAAATAACAAGTTAAAAGGAGGGTAAGGCCAACCCGAATGTTCCCATTACACGAGTAGACAAGTAATTTGTTCTGCCTTCAGGTGCCTGTTTCGCGAGGCCAAAATCGGCAACTTTAGCATGAAAGTTGTTCTCAAGTAAAATATTGGATGCTTTGAAGTCTCTATGTATAACACAGGGCTGTGAGTCTTCATGCAGGTATGCAAGTCCTCTGGCAGCATCAAGTGCAATCTTCATTCTGGTGTCCCAATCGAGAGGACAATTTACTCCAAGGGGGCCTGAGACAAAAGATGATCATTAACAGTAAGGTCATCAGAAAAAGGCTTATGAGCATGAAATATACTCAAATTAAAAAACTGTCCACTAAAGAAAATTCAGTAAAAGGAGCAATGTGAAAAGTGGGTTTTCTGAAAAAAAAAAAAAAAAAAAAAAAAAAAAACCCTTAATTTGAGAAAAGAATGTACCATGGAGCCAGGCCTCCAAGCTCCCATTTGGAACAAGCTCATAGCAAAGTAAGTTTTGTGAGGAATCACGATTGCTATAGTAACCTACAAGTTTCACAAGATTACGGTGATGCAACCTGCTAAGCATCTCAACCTCAACCAAGAACTCCTTATCCCCTTGTTGCCCCCCGCTGGTTAGCCTCTTGATGGCAACAGCTGTACCATCACCTAAGACACCCTTAAAAACTCTGCCAAACCCACCCTCTCCAAGTATGCTTCCAGGTTCAAAGTTGTTCGTTGCTTCTTTAAGTTCTTCATATGCCAGAAACCTCGTGCTACTTGGATGGGGTAGAGATCCTATAGATGGAACTGGTTCTATGGTCCTCTGCTTTTCTGCAATAAAAGACCCATCAAGTTCATAAAATGACAAACCGAAAATAGATTTATGATGCAGTGTAGAAAAAATCAAATTCACTTTAAAGTGTTTGTTTTAGAGCTCCATGCATCTTTCTTCCACCAGACTTGAACTTTGTTTAACCTGCTGATAAGTAGATTTTGTCTGAGAAGTCCAACAATGTGGTACTCCAAAAAGTGAATTTCCTTAGTTTTTTTATAAGGTACTTGCTCGTTCAATTTAGTCGAATACAAGTAATAAATTGTCTAAGAGGATAGCAAATTAATCTATATTTATGCACGTATTGTCTTGCATCGAACGACCTGAAGTTAAAGGCTTATATCATATTGTCATAGATTAACAATAGCTCATTACACGCTATCAACAACCATTATACTGCAATTAAGAAAACGAAGACTTACGAACCAAAAATTTGATATTTAACTGCACCGGGAAAGAAAAAATATGAACGTTACTTTCCACATTTACCTGTTTCCATAGGAGACGCTTTTGTTTTATCTTGACTGAACATACACAAACAAACAATAAGCAAAGAGATGATGGCAATAATCAGTATTGCAGCACCAATACCAACAATAAGAATCAAATTTGGATGCCTCCCTTTATCTGAAGTATTGGGTGATGCAGAAGCTGGAAAATGATAAGGCGGGGCTCTGACAGGTGCTGTCGCAACATGGGGAGCTGTGTAACAAATACAGAAGCAATATTAGTACTCATTAAACTGATGACTTTGGCCATATGCTGCAGTAAGTAAATGCAACATAATTATAACCAGAGCTATTTAAGAAATCCCAGGTTGATAGTGTGATGTTTAAAGACCATGATGGAATGCAAAGCAAGCTCATTGATACCAGCGCATGGGTGTTCCACATACCAGATATATTATTGTTTATGCTACAGCTGTGAGAATGTATCATGTTTAGGATGATTTATTTCGACAATCAGTAATAATGCAACTATACTGCGATTTAAAAAAAAAAAAAGGCTTCTTCAGTACCTAAAAGGGCCTCAGCAAAGTAGCATGCATTATTATCAGCCCAGAATAAAAATACTAACATCGACATTCCCCATTGAATATGCTTGCAATAAATTGTGGTAAACATTGACAGCATTATGTATAATATGCTTACTATTTCTTTTAAGCAAAATCTGTATGACATGAAACATACTGCTTTCAATTAACTAATAACTATGGTCTCAGGAGAATTTCTATACAAGCACTGCAATTTACAAATTGCAATATAAGGGTTTTACTTTGTAGACTCGGGGATTATGATTCCCCGTATGTCAAGAGAAGTACTTTAGATGTCATATCCAAAATACCTTGAGAAGGAGGTGGAGCCTGAAACCAGGTAAAGTTGAGAAGCTTGTAATCACCCACTAATGTAGGGCTTAAATGAACTCTATGCATGGCGAGAGAAGAGTTTATAGCAGATACATCACGGGAAGAAAAACTAACCCCCGTATGTGGGGTAATATCCATTGAAATATTTAATCTTGACAAGCTGAGTACGTAAAAGTTTATCAATTCGATTTGAGAAATTCGCAAACCAAGTTCAGAAGCCAACTCTTGTAAGAAAAACGTCCAATTAGGATTTTGTGAGACATTTAAAAGGAGAAGGTCAATCTTTATAGGATAAACACAGTGGCATTCCTGACTCTCCCGTTTCATCACCATATCTGGTTTGCAGCAATCTGGAAGAACAAAATATAAACATCAAGAAGTTTGATGAAAATGAATAGATAGCAGGGTCTGAGTTTTTTCATGATAAAGCAGGCACGTGATAGATCAATCACATAGGAACTAATTTTAAGCGGTAAAAAATAGTAAAGAGGAGAAACTGGAGATAATATAACCACATATGTTAGAAATAATAACAGAAGAGCGTAAAAAAGAAAAATTATAACTATTGTTCCAGAACCT
This sequence comes from Parasponia andersonii, assembly GCA_002914805.1. Taxonomy (NCBI): domain Eukaryota; kingdom Viridiplantae; phylum Streptophyta; class Magnoliopsida; order Rosales; family Cannabaceae; genus Trema; species Trema andersonii. Next base: position 526,250 of record JXTB01000119.1, read on the forward strand.
AACTTACTGGAGACAGAAGGAGACAACGGTGGCTGAGCTAAACCAGAAGGCAACACACCAATATCAGGCTGAGTTGGAGCAATATGTTTGAAGCCAAAAAAGGAAGGTGCCAAGCCACTCCTCTTCATCAAAGGTCTTGAGAAATGCGAAGTCAAAGGGGGGCGTGCTGGTGATACTTGAACAGGTGAACCAAGTCGCAAGAAACGCTTTCGCCATCGCCTACTGGACTGTGGCATATTAGCTGGAAGTGGCAGATCAGGTATGGCAGGTGCCACCTTAGGCGCACCAATTGGAGATTCTGAACTTGTTATCAGTGGATTATCGGGTACGTTAGCTTCAGTTATTGATATCAAGTACCACAAAAGGAGCAGTTTCATCAACAACCATTGTGAATTTCTCAGTATTCCTGCATTGGGCATCCAAAATCAGTCAGTATCTAGCTACCGCAGTCAGAACAAACAAGGTCCGATTTTATCGAGCATAACAAAGCAATTCACACATTGAGTTTCTCATAATTTCACCAGCCAGCAATGACCACATAAACATATATATATACATCCATAAACAAGGTACTATGATCCAAAATCCACACTAAAACTCGCAAGGAATAACACCCTCATGCTCCAAAGGGAAAACAAAACTATCAAACTGGACAAACAAAGAACAGAGTATATGAAAAGAAAAATCCATCATTACTGAAGCAATGAGCTCTATCACAAGTTACCCTAGCTCAAGCAAGTCCAAATTCTAGTCAATCAATTGATTAAATTAAAGTTCCGCATTTTCAAGTTTATTTATCCTCTATTTTTATTTAGCTCGAAAAATTAGGGAAGAAAAAGGTAATAGAATCAAATTCCAAAAACGACGCTCAATTCCCTATTTATACCCTACAATTCAAATTTCTCCTTCAACTAGTTCAACTAGTTCCATTTTCGATAATTTCGGTTTCCTTAGCATTAAAAAAGCAACAAACTATAGGTTATCTATGTAACACCATTTTCTTTCCGTTTCCTACATTTTCTCGGAAACCAAACAGAGGTTTAACCAAAACTAAAATCCATTAAAACGAAAATGGCAACAGCTCTTAAATCAAAACCAGAATCAGCGTCGTTGAAAGTTACCTATGAGCAGAGACATCACCGACGCCGTCGACTAAGCTTGAAGGCTTAGATCTGTAAGAATGGATCGAATCGACGGCGAGATCACGGTTCTGCGAATGAGGAGCATACGAGTCGGGGGATTGGGAAGTGGAAACAAACAACACTAGGAGCTGAAACTGAGAGCAAGAGAAGACGAAGGGGGATCCAGCGGTGGTGTTATCACGGTGAACATGCTAACTCGGAAGAGTAAACTCAGAACCTGAACCTCCATAACCGAGTTGAATCGGAGTGACTCAGTGAGATTGAATTGAAGAAGAAGAAGTCTTGACTCGGAGAAGAGAAGATTGAGGCTCGTGACTGTTGGTGTAGACGCCAGATGTCGTTGGGTTCTAGCTCCGTTACCAGTACCGGAGAAGCTTTTTCTTTCATTTATTTATTTATTTATTATTTTTGAAAAGAACAATTATATTTAATTTTTGGGGGGTGAGAGAGAGAGAGAGAGAGAAAGCGGAGAGGCGCACGTGGCTAACGTGCGCCGTTAACGGAAAAGTACAAACTAACGGTTAAAAATGACATTCAGTTCAGGGCTGGCCAGTTTTTCAACAGAGTCTGCACTGCAAACTGGGGCTTATTATACTCTGTTGTGGCGGTACATGCTTACTTCCGTTGACCTTCATCTTCTAACCCTTACTAGTATATAACGTAAGGAGTGGCAAGTAGCAATTAGCTGAGCGCGCACGAATCAATTATTTTCACTCATGGCGCGAAACGGTGGCGGGCCATAGGGGTTGCCTTATTTCGTTGAAAATGAATATTTTTTTAATTTTCTATAAACAAATTCAGCAATAAAAAATGAAATTTGCCTTCCCATTATTTTACCCTATTTTAGAAATTCACGGTCAAATCAGATATAGAATTTAGGAGGCATGTCCTTATCGCAAAATCAATGTTTCATTTAAATAATAATGTGAAAATTAAAATAAAAATATATATATTGCTACTGTAGAAAACACTCTAGAAACAGAAGTTTTTACAGGTTTGTACTGTGTACAATGAGCACGTGGCAATAGTCTTAGCCATAAATATGTCTTTCCTTTTTGGGGCCAAGTTTCTAAGCCAACAAAGCGGAATGAGGGTGACGTTTTGATTAAATCGAAGTTGCTTTCGCAACGATTGGGAATTTTGTAGAAAAAGGAAAGGTCCACGCAAGCTGTTGAATACATAAGCATGATTAAATGTATTCGTTGAATGGTAAGCGAAATAAATTGTAAAACCACGATCCCAACAATTTTGTGTTTAATTAATTTGTACACCAAAACGATAACATTATGATTGTAAAAAATGAAATTGCTAATAGATTTTGTAGCTTCACTGCTTCGTGAGGTTTTTTTTTTTCCCCTTTTTTTCTTAAGAATATTCATTGGTTGGAACTCTATGATTCTCCAAGAAGAAAAATTAAAAAAAAAAAAAAAAAAAAAAACTAAAAGGACAAAAAGTAAACTTCACTTATAGGGATGTCAATTATACTCTCCAATTGGTTTACCCGCGGATATCCAATCTTAATAGGGCGAGTAATACTCAACTATTCGAGTAAACGGGGTAGATATGAGTACTAATTGAAATACTCAATCAGAGTATAGAGCAGATGAGTATAAAAGTACTCATCCCATGTATCCGACCCTATTAATTATACATATAAAAAATAAAAAAAATATATATTAAGTATATGTATAATTTATACAAAATACACATAAATAAATATGTATATATAAAAATTAGGTTGTACGTATTATTAATTTTAGTAAATGATATTGTCATTAGATTTTTTTTCTCTTTAAATTCATATTTATTTTTACTGTTAAAATTATTCAAAATAATAGTTTTTTAAAATTTTTTTTACCGAATATGGGTATCCGTGGATACCCGCCTACCCGTGCGGATAGTACTTGAACTCGACTCGCCAACTTAAACAGGTAAAAGAGATGAGTATGGGTTTGATTTTTCCCGATAAGTGCAAGAGTGGGATAGCTATAGCCACCCCGAACCCGACTCATTGCCATCCATATATCACCATAAAAGTAGAAAGCTTATACAATTATATATATCTGGTGCTTTTATCTCTTATGATGGTGAAAAATAATTATCTCTTTTTTGACCTTTTGTGTTCTTCATTGTTCATTTGCTATTTTTATAGGTTTTCTTTTCGAAAAAACTATCAAAATTGTTATTTATTGTTGTTTTTGTATAAATTACCTTATTAGCTGGTTCTTGTGAAATTGTATTGAAGGAATTACAAATATTTTCAACTTTTTAAAAGAGATTATAGAAGTTGTCATTTATTGTTCTTTCAATAATATATTTACTATATGAGAGTGTTAGAAGCATTCTCTTTCATACTATTTGTGGGGCCGTAAAGTCTTTTGGCTTGGGTTCCAATTGAATCCAATCAGCAAATATTATTCAGTTGATTTCTCGCACGACTTGCTCTACTAAGTCAACAGAGGTCTGACTATGGTGGGCCCTGAATCTTTTGTTGAGCTCTGCTATCATCTCTTGCTTCTAGTCCTGAAGTGTATTTTTGGGATTTCTTTAGTATTGTTTATCTGTCATTGCTCCCATCTGGGGGTGCTTTGTGTGACTTTGCTGTCCTCCTTGCATTTGCGATATAGTCGACCTAGGAATTTATTCTATCGCTGAGGCATATTGTTGTTCTCTGGACTTTTACTGAACCTTTTCTTTGAAGTCACCCCTCTATTTGATTCTTGGTTCGCTCACCAGTTGTAAAAATCCAATTTTTTAGAGGTAGAATGGTCATTTGATCGTATTTAAAAAAAAATCAGATTATATCACTCCCTCTCTCTCCCTCTCCCTCCTGATATCACTCACTCTCTCTCACCTCCCTCTCGTTCTCTCGGCCGAAGGAGGACCAAGGAGCGTCGCCGCCACCTCGCCCATCGTCCGACCAGGCCTGTCGCTGGCGAGTTCCTCCCATGTCGCCAGGACGCTGTGCCACCCACCCCCGATCACGGCCGAGAGCCACGTCGCTAGAAAACGCCATTTTTTGCCATTTGGAAGTTTTCGTCACCGGCGACGATTCCAGCCGTTTCAAGCCGCATTCTTGGGCTCGTTGGGTTCGTATCGTCACAAGGATCGTCAAGGTATGTATTTCACAATCCCATTTTGCCCGGATTGAAAGTTGCCATTTTAGGGTATTTTGAGTTTTGAATTTTAGTTTTCGATTCGACCATTAGATTTCGTTTTTGTTGTCATTTTTGGAATGTACTAGGAAAATAGAGAAATTTGATATATATATATATATATATATTGTGTTGTTTGATGATCGGTATGAAAATCGAGATCAGACGGTCGAGATTTTACCTCGTTTTACGTGCCACCGGTCCGGTGGGTCTGGACCCGAATTGGATAAGTCATATGTCTAACCTAACTATTTTGTGTGCTAGGAATTTAGTGAAGAGATCCGTTTGTGGAACTAAAGCTCCGGTGAGAAGTTGGTTTTTCGCAAGAGGATGATCGAGGGCGTGGGATTAGTTCCTGACCCTCCGAGTGATCGTCCAACGGTACTTTGAGCATCCAATAGTGTGGCATCGCTATTCTAATAAGGTAGGGATTCGGTTATCTCTCTTTTACGTCGTTTTGAATAAAACTTATTTTCTGCAACATATGAGAACAAATGTGATTTTAGAACTTTTAAATATCTATGATGAAATTGAATGATATGATTCATATATATTGGATTGCTCTGGGACTTTTCTGAGTGCAGGTTATTTTTGGATATGTTAAAATAGGGCTGTTATGCTGCCCATTTTTCTACAAAATTTAATGAATTATTTTATTAAAAACCAGAGCATCATTTGAACTTAATTTACTGCATGACTACTTTTACACATCAGTTCAAAGTACATATATTATAGGATCACACATGAGTCCCAGGTAAGCATCATGGAGTTTTTATAGTGTGGCGCTGCGGCCCCACCAACGGTGAGAGTCTGCAGTATTTCTTCTGATTACCTCCCCATTTGGTAGGCGTAGGCAATGTGGTTGCCCCTTTAGATTTGGTAGGTGACACACGGGTGTCCCCTCCGATTATAGGCTAGGTGTCAGGCAGGTTGTATGACACACGTAGTGCCAACACCCTGGTTTCTATTAATGAGAGGTGGTGAACTCATGGGTATGGGTGGATTTGTGTCATGTGTTTGTAAACTGATTCGTTTTGGGATATTATGTTTTCCGTACTTCTATATATATGTATATGCATATGGACTTTCAGTTTTAGATGTTTTATGAATATATGCACGTATAGTTTTACAAAGTTATTTTGGATTAAACTAACCATGCAGAGGATTTCCTTCACTAAAAAGGTTTTAATTGAGGTAACAGTTTTCCTACTGAGCTTTCGAGCTCACCCTTTCTCTTTTCCCCCCCTTTTCAGGTGATCACTCATTCGAGTCAGTTGTCTTGATGGCTAAGCAAGTCGCTTGGCTTAGGCTTGTGGTCTTATTCCTCCTTGGGTTGGTACTTTTCTTTGTCTCACTCTTTCTCCATGTCTAACTGTTTAGCCAAGTTCATTGAGTCTACTAAGTGAATGTATGAGGATGTATTTACTACTATTTGAGGATTATATATTTATATATATATAGGACTCTATAGTTCCCAAGGAGCATATTTTTAAAGTTTTAAGTGCTTGAAAATTTTGATTAATCCTATAAATCAATTTTGGACTTTCCGACTCAAGATTTACGAACTTTATTTTAATCAACGCTAAAGTTTTTATCAAATCAAGTTTTCGTACAAATTAACTATGTTTCATCAAATTTTAATTGGTATATCTTTCTTAATAAATTAAACTAAAGATGCGTTCCCTTTCTATAGAATTTCTAATAAGTTAAGGACTAAAATGAAATATCTAAGTATTGGGTTTTCTCTTAATTTTATAAAATTCCTTATTTATATTAATTTACACTCAAAATTACTAAAAAGTCACAGTCTAGGATTTTGGGTTATGACACCGATAACCCTTAAAGACGGACATTATCTCTACAGACTTCAACGATCTCATCCTTTAGGCCCAAGACGACCTCGTGAGCCATCTCCGCCTTCTTGTTCGCTTATGTCAAGGCGGTAAGCTTCTGGTCCAGTTTTTCCTCCAAGCTAGGCCATGTTTTAGGAAGCTCCCTTTGGCATCAGTCTGTGTACTTCTTGTTATCATTCTCGATAGTATCATCTAATATCGTATGACTTTTTATTCAGGGAGAGAGTTAACTTCAAGTTTCTGATTCTTCTTTCACCTGTATTTTCTCACAAATGGCGCCAAACTATTAATGTATTCTTCTACCAACTGTCTAGTATTCCTGCTACTTCAGTTGATTTCGTTCTCGATTCTAGATAAAGAGGTAGGGGTAGCCACCTACAAAGACTCTCTTATGCTTAAGTCAGATTTCTTTTATCAAAAGCTAAAAATGGTAGAGATAGCAATTGAATATATTCTACTCTTCTAAAAAATGTGCTACGTATATGTGTATATATGTGTGTGTCCTAAAATTAAGTACACAATCCCTCCTTAATTTCAGGACCAATTACCTCATTTTTCTTATTATGCACTCCGAAAATTGTAGATTATAGATGCTGTAACTTTCTTTGATTCGATGTTACTTACTTACCATAATCTCTTCTGATATATGCTTCTACTGGACGAGATCATGATTATCTGTAGCTCTGTAAGGTGGTTCACCTAATGCATATAGTGACCGTCAGGGAGTATTAAATATTCTGTATGAGTCTGGGGTTGAATGTCACTTGTGAAGACAGAGAATCGAAAATTTTCGAGGGCTCTAGACCTTATGTTTGGGGTGGCTTAGATTCAGTTGACTAGTCTGATGATTTGTCTAATACAAACCTCTACTGGAGCTCAACACTAAACTTTGTAGATTTAGTAAGCCTATATTGCGTCATTTAGAACTCACGTATCATTTAAATAGTGTTATTGGGAGTCCGTATTAAATTCATCCATTATGTCTTTTTGCTTTGCCATCTCTTGAACCATGTGGCAGGCATCACAGAAATGGGTGTCACAACTACCCTTATTTCCCCTTTTGATGGTAGTTATGAGCCCTATTTCTGTGATACCTGTCACGTGGTTCAAGAGGTGGCAAAGTAAAAGGACATAATAGATAAATTCAATATGGATTCCCAAGGACACTACTTAAACGATATGTGAATTCTATATGATACAGTACAAACTTGCTAAATCTACGAGGTTTAATGCTAAGCCTGACTGAGGTCTGCATCAGACATACCCTTAGAAGGGTCAACTAAATCTAAGCTACCCCAAACACAAGGTTAGAAGCCCTCGAGACTTTCCGATTCTCTATCCTCAACAAGTGACATTCAACCCTAGACTCAGACAAAACATTTAATGCTCCCTCATGGTCACCAAGACGAGATCGTGGTAAGCAAGAAACGTCGAATCAAAAGAAGTTACAACATCTATAATCCATAATTTATGGAGCACATAACGAGAAAAAAAAATAATTAGCCCATAAATTAATAGGGAATTGTACTTAATTTTAGGACACACACACACACACACACATATATATATATATAGCACATTTGTTAGAAGACGATAATATATTCAATTGTTATCTCTACCATTTTTAACTTCTGAAAAAAATATCTGACTTAAACATCAGAGAGTCTTTGCAGGTAGCCACTCCTGCCTCTCTGTATTGAAAATGAAATCAACTGAAACAACAAGAATATGTAGATAGTTGGCAGAAGAACGCACCAATACTATTTATTACATATCTTATCACATTACTTGACATGAAGGCTAAACAATAATTTGTTATACTATTCAAATATGAAATATTTTAATAAAATACTTAAAAGAGAAGAAAATGTGATAGCTCTGAGTTACAAATAGAGAGAGAAAAAAGAATAAGAAGATTACACGACCGTGTCTCACTTGGTGGGCAATTTTATCATAAAGTACCTTAAAGGTCATTAATGAGTTGACTCAGTAATATGAGTCAGCCTAACACTTGCTTTTTGTCACAAAGTACCTTAATGGTTAGGATCAGATTTTGAACTTCATCTATGTCAATAACGAAAATATAAAGGTGATATGAAGATGAAAACAAGCGTAGTTAGGTAGTTAATTAGGTTCTCAAACTCCTTCAAAGTACATTCTAAAAAAAATAACAATAGAAAGATAAAACTTTCTCTATTTTGCTCTTCATTTAGTTTTCTCTTCTTTTTTTTTTTGAAAATTTCTACTATTCTCCATTTTCGGTCGAATTCTCAACCATCATTTGAACAAAGATAAATGTATTTGAATAGTAAAGTCATGTTGCTTGTGTTTAGATGGAAAAAGAAGACCAACAATTAGGAATAATTTAGTAAAGGCAACTTTTAATATAAATCTAATAAATAAAATATCTCTTATTTTTCAAATATATAGCATAAAGTGTGCTCTGAGGCACTCTTTTTAGGATCATATTAGAGACAAATCAATTAAGCACTAAGCACTTAATTAAAGGCGATAGAATGTCAACACAAATAGAAAAAAATAACATAAATGGTTGTGACAACACAATTTTGTATGTCAAAAAATTAAGGGGCATTCTAATTGTGCAATCAGTGAGTATAAAGAACTGTGCAGTTTTAATAACTATCATCACATCTTATATGGTTCTAAAACAAATGATATCATTCATCTAGTCGAAAACAAATACATAAACATTTAGATGGTTAATTTTCTAAATAAGTGATTCCAAATTTGTTTTTTTTTTTTTTCCTTAACAAGTGTTTAGAAATAAATAAAATAAGCTAAAATAAATAGTTATATAGTTAATTGTTCTCACATAAGTGATACCACTCATTTGGTTATAACAAAAAAGAAATAGTTAGTTTTCTAATGAATTCCAATACAACATAGTCATTTGCTATAACTAGTCATTTGGTTATAGCAAAAAAGAGATAATTAGTATTCTTATATTGTATATGGACATAGACAGTACTAACTTTCCATACTTTTGGATATTTTTAGGACTAGTTTCTTGGACAAGTTTTTTATAATTGAAAAAAATGACCCATAATAATTAAAAGTCTCAAATATATGTATCTTGACCCCACACACAAACTTGATAGCTGACATGACCTTATATTGGATTTGACATATTCCACCTCATATACTTTTCGGTAAAATTTATTTCTCTCCATTTGGCATCAACAACAAATTTTTAATTACATGATATTATAAATTATATACCTCTCCACTCGACATCAACAGCAGATTTTTAATTACATGAAATCATAAATCATATACCTAATTTTGGGGGTCAAGTAGTACCTAGCCTAAGGTCAAGTAAAACTTAACATGTTGTCTATTTAATTAATTTATTTAGTTAGTTTAACTTAATATTTGTTTTTTCATTTTTCAAGCCGAGACTATAGTTCATTTATCATTAAGTATGAGAGTTCCTTATATCCAACCACAAAAACTATCGAAAATTATCTTTAAACTTAAAAATTATTCACCCAATTTCGTATTTAAAGCTCTTCAATTAATTATTCTCATCTAAAGGGATACAGAAAGTCTCTATTCTTATATAAAAGAATACAAAAATTCCTAAAATGGCAAAAACTGGGTCAATTGAAGGCTAGAATGAGTTTGTAAAATCTTCTACCACAACGTCGTCTCATTGCTGAAGAAAAAGAGCCGAATTAAGTCTCCATTGTCGAAGAAGGGTGAAAAAGTCGCCCATCTAAGTCTCCATTCGTACTTTTATTGCTTATTGTTTCAGGTAAATAGTTCTTATCCTAAGTCAAGTACTACTTGACCATTATGTGACCTTGGGTCAAGTAGGAGGTCATTGATTCTAGTTCAAGTAGTTCTTGTCTTTAGGTTATGAATTACTTGACCACATGGTCAATGACTGCTTGACCTGCAATGTTTAGATCACCATTATGAAAAAGATAATTAGTTCAATAAAAAATAAATATTTCAGTATAATAATTTTCAGATCACTGTATAGACTATTTTTGATACATTGATCAATTATTATCAAATAATATCAAAATTTTCATTAAATAAAATACATATTTTACCTTATCCTTAAGTTCCAAAGCTCCTTAATATCCAAAAAACAAGTTTCGTTCTTTTCCTGATTCCTTTAAACTTTGATTTGGATGAAAAATAAAAAAGGAAAAGAGAAGCATCACGATAACAATAGAGGAAATGAAGTGAAATAACGGAGAAGAAAGAGAAAAAAATGAAAGAAAAAAAAGAAATGACAAAAAGGGCAAGTTTGGAATGTTTTTATTTATCTCTCTGTCAAGTCTCACAAAAGTTAAAAAGTTGGTCATATCTATGTCCAAAAAATGCTTGCTCTTCCTAAAAATGTCAAGTAGGCAAATAAGGGCCAATCTACACACGAACGACATATATTTTTGTTTTGTCTTTATCACTAAAACCACATGTCGTTTTTACAAGTTGGGCCAGGTGAGGCCCAGATTCAATTGTAAGGGCCACAAATAGACAAAGGTCCGGTTAATGAAGTGGAACTGGGTCCAACCCAATCAACCAAAACCAGAGAGAGAGTCTTCAACTTTTTAATTTTTAAAATTTTAACAGGGGTATATGCGGGTTTTCATCAAGCCACAATAAAAAACCAAAATTATTTAAAAATAAAATGATTATAACAAGGTCAGTCTCTTTAAAAGTGCACTTGCGAGGAGGTAATGGGCCTAATTCTTCCGCTAGAGAGAACCACCCAAAGTCCCCAGTCAAGAATATCCAATTCCACCGGGCACGACGGCACCGTAACCCCAATCCCACAGTCGTTCGGCCGGCCAAAGAAACTCTCTCTTTCTCTCTACTCATGTCGATTTAGGGTTTTCATTCTTATTTTTCTTTTCTTTTCTTTTCTTTTCTCGGAAACCAAACAGGAGAATAATAATACTAGTAACAGGAGAATCCATGTCGAAGAGGAAGTTCGGATTCGAAGGGTTCGGCATTAACCGCCAAGCCACTTACAACTTCGAGCGCTCTCAGCAAGCTCCTCAGCGATTGTACGTGCCTCCTTCCTCGCGGGGGGCCCAAAGCCACGACCACTACGAAGACACTGACCTTGACAACATCGATTACGAAGAGAATGATGCTGCCAAGGACGATGTTGGGGGTGATGGTGGCGCTGCCGTGGCGGAGGAGGAAGAAGTTGACCCACTCGACGCGTTCATGGAGGGGATTCATGAGGAGGTGAGGTCGGCGCCACCGCCCAAGCCGAAGGAGAAGGCGGAGAAGTACAAGGACGATGAGGAGGAAGATCCGATTGAGAGCTTCCTCAGGGCGAAGAAGGACGTGGGTCTGACTCTGGCCTCGGAGGCCCTTCACGCTGGCTACGATTCGGATGAGGAAGTTTATGCGGCTGCGAAGGCGGTCGATGCCGGGATGGTGGAGTATGATTCGGATGATAATCCTGTGGTTTCGGATAAGAAGAAGATCGAGCCGATTCCAGCTCTGGAGCATAGCTCGATTGACTACGAACCCTTTAACAAGGATTTTTATGAGGAGAAAGATTCAATATCGGGTAAGTAAGTAGTGATTAGTTGCATACTCGGGCATTTCTTTTTTTCCCTTCTTAATGTATGGTTGTAACTGGTTATGTTAGAAGACAGGCTCCAGTTATCGGTACTCTTCAAATTATCTCATTTGCATTGGAGTAGACTGGTCTGCGAAGTGGGAAATCGAGTTTGGTTGAGTGATACTCTTTAATGATCAAGCTATGATTTTACATGGAAATTGTATTGGGACTACTCTGTTTAACTCAATTTAGAATGATAAGGCAAAAGAAGGAAAATTTAAAACTAGAACGCTGATCAACAGCTCTGCTTTTTTTCTTCTTCTGATATATAGGGATGGTAATAAATTAGTCATGTTTTTATCTTGTTGTGCTTCATTGGGTTTCTTATCTCCGTCGTTTTTGTCTAATATTGTTTCCATTCTAAAGGGATGAGCGAGCAAGATGTTGCTGAATATCGGAAGAGCTTGGCCATTCGTGTGTCAGGTTTTGATGTTCCAAAGCCAATTAAGACATTTGGAGATTGTGGTTTCTCTTTGCAACTCATGAATGCTATAAAGAAACAAGGGTATGAAAAGCCAACATCAATACAGTGCCAAGCTTTCCCCGTTGTGCTTTCTGGAAGGGATATTATTGGAATAGCAAAAACTGGTTCGGGTAAGACTGCTGCCTTTGTTCTTCCCATGATTGTTCATATCATGGATCAGCCTGAACTTGAGAAAGAAGAGGGTCCAATTGGAGTCATATGTGCGCCCACTAGAGAACTGGCACACCAGATATACTTAGAGTGCAAGAAATTTTCAAAATCACATGGGATACGTGTCTCAGCTGTTTATGGTGGTATGTCCAAACTTGAACAGTTCAAAGAGCTCAAGGCAGGATGCGAAATAGTTGTTGCTACTCCCGGGAGATTGATAGACATGCTGAAAATGAAAGCACTGACAATGTTAAGGGCAACTTACTTGGTACTTGATGAAGCCGATCGGATGTTTGACCTCGGATTTGAACCTCAGATTAGATCTATTGTTGGTCAGATCAGGCCAGATCGTCAAACTCTGCTCTTTTCTGCAACAATGCCCCGTAAAGTTGAGAAGTTGGCTAGGGAGATACTTAGTGACCCTGTAAGAGTTACCGTTGGGGAGGTGGGAATGGCCAATGAGGATATCACTCAGGTTGTTCATGTGATTCCTTTGGATTCCGAGAAGTTACCTTGGCTTCTTGAAAAGCTACCTGGAATGATTGATGAAGGCGATGTTTTAGTGTTTGCTTCAAAAAAGGCCACAGTGGATGAGATTGAATCGCAGCTGGCTCACAGGGGTTTTAAAATTGCAGCTCTTCACGGTGACAAAGACCAGGCTTCCCGAATGGAAGTACTGCAAAAATTTAAATCCGGCATCTACCATGTACTTATTGCAACTGATGTTGCTGCCCGTGGTCTTGACATCAAGTCAATTAAGTCAGTGGTGAACTTCGATATTGCAAGAGACATGGATATGCATGTGCACCGTATTGGTAGAACAGGTCGTGCAGGTGACAAAGATGGGACTGCATACACTCTTATAACACAGAAGGAGGCTCGATTTGCTGGTGAACTGGTTAATAGTTTGATTGCTGCTGGTCAGAATGTGTCAGTGGAGCTTATGGATCTTGCTATGAAGGTGATGTCTCGTTGGTATCTTACTGTTTTGAATGTGATATATAGTATAAACATTTGGTTTGACTTTTTTTTTCCCCCTGAAATGAGTTATCAATGGCCTTCTGTATCATAAAATTGTATACCCATAGTTTCTCCATCTTAATGTGGTTATGCTTCTAAACTGAACAGCTTTTTTCCCCCTATCTCAAAAGTTGTTTACACATGTGTATTGCTGGACCATTATTGAATACATTTTCATCTTAAATCATCAGGATGGAAGATTCAGGTCCAAACGTGATGCAAGAAAGGGAGGTATGAGTGTGTATCACGCCTTGACCGCCATTTTCGTTACATCTGTGGCAAAATAAGAGAGCTACGTTTGATTAGTCAATGACAGTCATGTTTAATAGCCCTGTCTAACTTGTTATATAATTTTTAATGTCTTGGGCAGGTGGGAAAAAAGGTAGAGGAAGAGGTGGTGGCAGTGGTGGCGGTGCTGGTGGTCGGGGTGTTCGTGGAGTAGATTTTGGGTTGGGTATAGGTTATAATCCTGAATCCAACAGTGGTTCATCTCATGCTGCCCCTAGTCGATCTGCGGCAGTAAACTCTCTTAAGTCAGGAATGATGACTCAATTCAAGAGTAGCTTTGTTGCTGCTTCATCAAACTCTCAAAATCAGGGATCAAGTAATAGTTCAAGTACACCTACCAACAACAGACCAGCATTACGTGGCTTTGTCTCAGGTGGTTCAATCGGCGGTGATAATTATAGAATTCAGACAACCAATTCAAGTACTTATGCCCCAACATCAGGGAAGAGCACCTCCTCAAGTCAGCACGCCAGTGCAAATGCGAATCAAAGGAACTCAGAAAGGTTAGTTACATGTTTTTGAATTGTATATTAATTTGCATAAACACTTTGCTGATTGTCCGCTGTGGGGGAGGGGGGGAGGAATTAGTTGCTGATTGGTTTCATTTATTTTTTTCCGTTGCAGTTCTAGAGATGGACCTAGAGAAAGACGGCGCCCCTCTGGTTGGGATCGTTAAATTCTATTTGATGGTTCATTTGCAGACAGGAACATCTTTTTTTGTCATCTAAGATCAAGTCTTGCAATGTCTGTATAATAGTCATGCGTGGTGAGTTATGTAGTTTCTAACCTTGTATGAATTGAGTCCTTTGTTTATTTCTCCCTCCTTTTCACTGTACTAAATTTTCAAGCCCATCAAGCAATAGGACCATTTTTCTTGTTTGTATTTTGCATGTAGAAATTTTGATAAGGAAATGATTTAGTCAAATTGTCATACGGTTTTAGTGAATAAAAGAATTACTCGTCTCTTTCATTCTTATTTCTTGATTAAAAATGAAAATTGGATTTTCTTAGTACCATAGGATAGACACTTAATCTATTTCCTCGTTTAAGATAATCTGCTCTATGCAGGATTTTGATATATGCCCGTCTTCATGCTGTTGGTGGTGAAGAAAATGACGTTCCTAAATTATAAAATTAAATGCAAGGAAAACTCGTGTTGCTGATAGAAATGGTTGCTAACTATGCTTATTCAATCTTTGTTGTTCGTTTTGCATTTTAAAGAAAGCAATGATAATTGTAATGGGAGAATTTTTTTTGCTACAAGAGTTGTTTCATACTTGTATAAAGATCAGTGAAGGTTGCCCCTGCCTCGCAATCGACTATGGTAAGAACGGAATGAGCAACTTATCCGAATTAGTATTCATTTCTGAAAAGCTAGAAATATGTTTAAGTCATGAATTCTGGGGGATCGTTGTCTTGGTCAGACCCAAATGAAGTATCAAGCCCTGGGGCACTTCTTAGCATATATGGCGAGTTCTCTTCGTTTGGTGGCATTGGGGCATATCTTCAAGGCAAGGCCCCTTAAGAAGGGCATCATCTTCGGGCAATGGAGGAAGTACACCAAATTTAAACTCATGCTAAAGAGTTTCAACACATGCAAGGCAATCGCTTTCATGATTTAGTTAGGTGCTAATCAATTTCACGAAGAATGACTGGAGCAGCAAATGCGAACTAGCTTGTCACAAGTTTCAAGTTTTAGCCATAAAAAAGCAACAATCTTTAGATAGATGATGAAATCTACCTGCGTGGGAAGGTAACAAGTACTGATACAAGTCCTAACACATTTGCGACTAAGAAAATAAAATAAAATACAAGTCCTGCACTTGGCACTCCATTGTCACCAGCCATTGACATCAACAACTACAAGATGAAAGTAGCCAAACAAGCAAGAGGGTTATGGTGTTCAATCCTCGGCTCTTACTCTTGTGTTCAATACACACTAGCCACTCCACACTTTGGTCAACGACCAATGACTTAAGATTAATGGGCTAAGTTGGTCACTTGTCACATGTGGTAGCTAACAACGTTGGCTCAATAAGCTGGCCAAAATGTCTAAAGAGTATGAAATTATGGATCTCAAGCGTATTAAGATACAAGCGTATTAAGATACGTGATTCATCCCACTAAGGTCTATTTATTGTATCATGTATAACACTATTTAAATGGTTGCCCATAACATGCTATTGAGGGAGCTCCCAATAAATTATGTTAGTCCACGTAAAAATTCTACCATCCAAAACTATCTTTCCATGGAGTGTTCTACCCTAAAGTATTTGATCAAAAAGTAGAATTTCATTCGGTCAAAAAAAAAAAAAAAAGATGAAGTAGTAGAATTTCATTTTCATTATCATTTTTTTTTTTAGTTTTACTAAGTTAATATTCATACATTATGCATATGAGGTTTGTCATACTAAAAGATGAATCATAGACCTAATTAGAACTAAGTTATTGTTATCTAGGAAGTAAGGTAACCTTTTAATTTGCATGCCTTTAGGTTTGTATTCTTATGATCTCAAATTTAAATGTCAGATCTTAATTTCCTCTTAAACAACAAAGCAAGGGACAACATGCATAAGATTTAAAAACAAAAACAAAAACAAAAGAAAATTGAATTCACCGGTACATCACATAACAAAACAAGGATTTGAACTAACATAACAGCTTGTAAGAGCATGATTTATCTGTATCAAGAATAGAGCAACTTTTTTTTTTGGGGGTTAAAAATTGATCACATAAGTTTTTTCTATTGAAAATTTTCAGAAAAATCACTATACCCTTTTATTTATTGAAAAATGCTAGATATCCTAACTATTTTACCAATATTTTAATACTCACACGAAGCATGTGAGTTAGCAACATTCAATTAATAAATATTAACTCACATGTCATTTGTGTTGGTATTAAAATTTAATAAAATAGTTTGAATACTTAATATTATCCTTATTTATTTGCAAAGTAAAAAACACAAACAATACATCAACTACAAAAATGTTTAAAAACCGACCATAACAAGAAAACAACTTTAAAAAAGGAAACGACAACAATAGTAAAAGGGCAATAAGGTAAAAAAAAAAAAGAAATAATAATGAGAGTTTCCTAAATTATAAAACTTAATGGAACGGAAACTCGTGTTAGATATGATTATTCAAACTCTGTTGTCCGTTTTGCATTTTTTAAAAAGCAATTTATAACTGTAATGAGGAGAAATTTTTGATGGTACATGAATTTTTCCATACTTGTATATAGACCATTGAATCTGCACTTTCTTTTTCTGCTATCCTGAGAAGGTTGCAGCCTAGCAATCGACTATGGTAAGAAAGGAATAAGTAGTGTTACATTTCTCAATTCTGAAGAGCTAGAAATATATGTACAAGTCATGAATTCTGGGGTACCGTTTGGTTTGGGTGAGACCCAAATGAAATAATCAAGCCTTGGGGCATTTCTCAGCATCTATGGCAAGTTCTCTTCGTCTGGTGGCATTGGGGCATATCTCCAAGCAAGGCTCCTTAAGGACGGCATCATCTTCGGGCAATGGAGGAAGTACACCAAATTTAAACTGTCATGTCAAAGAGTTATAACACATACACATGCAAGGCAATCACTCTTATGATTTACGTAGGTGCTCATGCCCTAAACCATGGAATATGTATAATAAAAGAGTTGACTTTTTTGCTTCATAAGGAAGAGATGTGTAAGGATTACCTGGCAGCTATAATCGCTGAAGTTTGGCTCCATTAGCAGAGGAACACCCATATAATCCTTAAAGAATGACTGGAGCAGCAAATGCAAACTAACTAAGCTAGTCAGTCTAAAGTTTTAGCCTAAAAAACAAACAATATCCCCATCCTTATACACATGATGAAACTTACCTGCGTGGGAAGCTTACAAGTATTAATACAAATCCCAACACATTTGCTTTCTTCCAAGTACTTGCATTTCTCTACAAACACCTACAAATACAAAAATATAATATGATATGATATGATATGATATGATATGATATAATGTTAATGAAATGAATCTCAAGTAGAGCAAATTCTTTGACTTGGGAAAATTTTTTAATTAAGGTCATCATCAGTCATCACCCCACTAGCGCAGGAGGTCCCATCCGGTAAGTCTACAGAGTTGACTTCACATCGCCCCATCAGCCATTGACAAGTGAGTGCAGTCACCCTTGCTTCACACATTTTTCACAACAAACATAAGTGATGGATTAATTTCACATCAAACAAGAGAGCAAACGACATAACCTTATTGTGTCGTATTTGCCCAAACGACAAAGAAAGAAAGAAAGAAAGAAACCCCAACTCACCGACCATGAGAGCTGCCACTTTTCCTCCGGCCAAGGGCGGTACAAGAATTTTATAGAGGTCCAAGAGTAATGGCGGAAATAGCGACCTTAATATCCGTACGGCAGCTTCTTTAGTATCAGAATTGGTTTTGCTTTTCATCACTAGGCGGTTCGAAACTTCAATAAGTCCATCGTATCCAGCCTTGTCCGAATCCCATCCAACCTCCTGGCTTTTCAAAAGTTTAATCCGATTAATTATTTTTATATACCAAATTTAATTAATAAAATTATAAACAGCAGGCATTTAAATTAATTAGGAATAAATACAAGGATTTCTTTTTTTTTTTTTTTCTTTTTTTTGGGTGTGGTAAATGAGGAGGGAGATGAGATTGACCTCAACCATTTTGGTACGAAACAAGTTGAGGAACAAATCGTCCAAGACTCCTGGTTCGTATTCGAGCTTCGATGTGGTGCTTTCATGTCTTACCTGAAAGAAAGAAAGAAGTTGAGTTTTGACATAAAGGAAGAGAGAGAGAGAGAGAGAGAGAGAGAGAGAGAAGAATATTGAACTGGTTCTGATGGAGAAGAGGAGGAAAGCACTCGAAATGAAGGTTTAGGCCTATTATTATTAAATGAGGGTAAGAAGTGTAAAGGGCCCGAAGAAACGGAGAGAGGAAGAAGATGAGCCAGAGCCAGAGGCTTCATTTCACCTTTCTTCTGGTTCTGGTTCTGGTTCTGGTTCTTTTATTTCTAATTTTGTCGTTATATAACCATTATAAGGTTTTTTTTTTACTTACCATAATTTGAGTAATTAAAATTAAAAAATAATAAAAATAAATATTTATTATTTAATATTTTTATCTCCATTTTTTATCATGAAAATATATGTAAAAAAATAATAATAATAACATTTGATTAAACGTGCGTTGCTGCGTTTCACTTGGGGACGGATGAAGGAGGATGGTGACCGTACATATCATTTTCATATCTTTTTTTTAATACGGGAATTCGTTTTTCCATATCTTATTTGGGTCACTAAACTAAAATAATCAGATTTTGGTCACTAAACTAAGTTTTTATCTTATTCTAAAATTGGTAAAACTTTCAGATTTCACATTATGCTATCTTGAACCGATTTTTCTCTCAATTTTTTATAGTCCCTAATCACGGTTGAAACGAAGTAAAGCCACAGTAGAACGCTGAGAAATTGCATACAAACGACATCGTTTATGAAACAACGACATAGTATACAAAAAGCGACAATAATGCATAAACAACAACAAAATAAAACGACAATAATTTCTCAGGGTAATAATAAAAAACGACAGTCGTGTAAGCTGGAGATCGAGAACGAACATCTCTTATGAAAGTGGCGTGTGTACCTCTCACAGTCTTCACTTTTGTTCGACTTTTGGTATGAAACCTTGAACAACCATGAATCCCAAGAACGTTTCCGCAGCAGCAAGGCGGGTGGGGACACAGCTTCCGCTTCCGAGAGATGTGGAGGCGGCGGTGGTGGATGCGAGTACCCGGCAAAATCTACCGGGAAGTTGTGAAAGTCTCTACCGGCGGCTTTCGGCTTTGGGAGCCACCCGAGGCGGAAGCGGAAGCTGAAGCTGCGTATGGAATGAGTTAAATGAGTACGTGATTGAGGGAAATGTCATTAAGAAACGACACCTTACGAGCTGCATTAAACAGCTCCGCAACTTCAAAAGGTTCCCCATTTCCCTCCAGGTCTCTGCTTCTTTCTTTCTTTCGTTCTTAACATTACTCTCTCTCTCTCTCTCTCTCTCTCTCTCTTTTTTTTTTCCTAATTTATTTGAAAATAAAAATGAAAACCAAGATGTGGGTAGGTGCCCTTTTTCCCAAATTGATGATTTTAAAGTCTTGCTCTTTTTTTGGAGACTGTTCTAGTCAAAATTTCTACTACATTGACATGAATTTTGTTCAAAACAAAAGGAAGTCTCTAGAAAAGAAAAGGCATGGTAGCAAGTTTAATCAGAGTCTTGTAATAAATTATTATAGGATATATAGTGCATGTTGTTTTAATTGTTTCGAAATATATATATTTATTTTAATATGGGTGTGTTTGTGGGTGTAGTTACCAATTAGGTTTATAAGGGAAAAGGTTGGGTTTTTAGAATTGCTCTAGTGAGAATTTCTCAACTACTACAACAGGTAATGGAATGGATGGAGATGAGGAAGATTAACTACTCTTATGCTGATTACACAATTCATCTTGATCTTATATCGAAAACCAAAGGGATAGCTGCTGCTGGGAATTACATGAGCAATCTCTCACCATTAGCAAAGAACAAATATACTTATGGGACTCTTCTGAATTGCTGTTGTATGGGAATCATGGAGCACAAAGCATTGGAACTTTTCGAGAAGGTGGACCAAATGGGGTTTGTTTCAAATTCCTTGCCTTTTACCAATATCATGTCTATGTACATGAAACTTGGCAAACCTGAAAAGGTTCTCTCCCTAGTACAAGACATGAAGCGGAGGAACATCTCTCTGAGCACCATTGCTTACAACATTTTGATGCAGAGTTATGCATCCTTGAATGATATTGTAGGAGTAGAAAGAGTCTCGGAGGAGATTGAAAAGGTAGATGAAGACAAGAGCGATTGGAGAATATATAGTAACTTGGCTGCAGTCTATGTCAAGGCTGGACTTTTTGAGAAAGCTAAGATTGCTCTTGGGAAGCTAGAGGAGAAGAAGATGAAACCTGGGACACCGCATGAGGCATACCATTTCGTAATAAGCCTTTATGCTGCCATTGGTCAACTTGGTGAGGTTAATAGGATATGGAAAACCTTGAATTCAGTTTATCCCCGAGTTACCAACATAGGCTACCTTGTTATGCGTCAAGCACAGCCTCAAATTACAAGGCCAAATATCGCAAAGAAGAGGGAATACTAATATTGATAATAATAATACTAATATCATAATAATGTATATTAATGCAAGATGAAGTGCACTTGATGAGTATCATTGATCAAAATAGTCAAGATTTTGTCTTCAACGGCTGTGGTGGTTTGATCATTGTTGGTCCAGTTGGTTGTAGTAATGGCGAGGGAGTGTTTGATGATCTTGATTATGCTGCTCTCATGAATCTCTGCTATAATCCTCCTGATAGCGATACGCCGAATACGAACTACTGCTCTTCTCCTAACGACATGCCGTATCGTGAGAATAGCTACGGAACCACTTTGGACTACTATCCTCCTAACGACATGTCGTATTATGGAGCCGTCGGATTAATTGAGAATCAAATTCTTGGTCTTCGTCTTGGAGATGCCGGTATTTGCTTGTCCAGTGACCTGTTCACTTGCTCTAATCAGCTTCGTCTTCTCAACGACACGTCGTACGGAGCTACCGACTTTTTCTGGCCTGTTCAGTAATGATTTTATCCGAGTCTTGAATTTTTTTGCATTAATTTGTAGATGCCTTGCTTCTAATTAATTTTGGTACCGCGGATATACTAACTGTTAATTAACAATATATGTTAATTCAAGTCTTTAATGGAGAGGTTTCTTTTTATTTTTCAATTGCATTGTTCTTTCCGACTAAACATATTTATAGAAATTAATAAATAAAAAAAAGGTGAGGAATCTAAGCCTTGAAAAACAGGTTTTATGTAAATTATCAAATCTGTATTGTAATCACGGTTGAAACGGTCCATTTTCTCTCTCTCTCCGCTCCAAACCAAAATAATTACAAGACTAACTTATGTTTACAAATCCCCATATAAACGACAATAGTCTTTAACGGCAGACAAAAATATCAATATAATTATACCACATCAACGACAATTTGTCCCTCTATATGACATCATAAACGACAATAAGTCTCAGAACGACAATACATACTCGGACGACAGCGTCTATTAGAACGACAACCATGTTAAACCGAGTACGATACCTCTAAAGCAATGATAAACGACACTCTTACCTCAACTAAACTTTACCAAATTCAAAATCAGTTACCATGAATCCGAAAAGCTTGTCCGCAGCAGCAGCAAGGCGGGTCGGGTCACAGCTTCGCAATGCCACGACGGAGGCGGCGGATGAGGTGGCCGTGATTCGGCGGCGAAATCCAGAACCACTGCACCGGAGGCTGTCGGCGTTGGGAGCGAGCGGAGGCAGCGTATGGAAGACGCTGAATGAGTACGTGATGGAAGGGAATATCATCAAGAAGGAGGAGCTTCAGAGATGCGCTAAGAAGCTCCGTAAGTTCAAACGATTCCGCCATGCCCTCCAGGTTTTCTTCTTCTTCGATATATATATATATAATTATACTATACATCATATAAATATTTAGGGTTTAGCTACTTTGTATGTGAATATCAGAGACCATTTAAAGACTAGGCGTAATTAAATTATACCAATTAGTTAAAATTGCAAAAAAAAAAAAAAAATTGGAGGGTTGGGGGGGTTAGAATTGCCATTTTATAGTGTTAATTTCTAAATTACCTGAATACAGATACTGGAATGGATGGAGATGAGGAAGGTGAATTACTCTTACGCTGATCATGCAATTCGTATGGATCTTATTGCCAAAACCGAAGGCATTGTTGCTGCGGAGAATTACCTGAGCAATCTCTCACCAAAAGCAAAGAACAAATTTACTTATGGGGTGCTTCTCCATTGCTATTGTACCGCAACTATGGAGAACAAAGCATTGCAACTTTATGAGAAGATGGACCAAATGGGGCTTGTTTCAAATGCATTGTCTTTTAACCATCTCATGATTATGTACCAGAAAATGGGCAAACCTGAAAAAGTTCTCTCCTTGGTTCAAGACATGAAGCAGAGGAGCATCTCTCCGAACGCCATTACTTACAGCGTTTGGATGCAGAGTTATGCGTCGTTAAATGATATTGGAGGAGTAGAAAGGGTCTTACAGGAGATTGAAATGGTAGACGAAGAGAGTTGCTGCGATTGGGCAACGTATAGTACCTTGGCTGGAATCTATGTCAAATCTGGACTCCTTGAGAAAGCTAAGCTTGCTCTCGGCAAGCTAGAGAAGAAGATGAAACCTGGGGCACCACGTTGGGCATACAGTTTCCTAATCAGTCTATATGCTTCCATTGGTGAACTGGGCGAGGTTAATAGGATATGGAAGACCCTGAATTCAGTTCATCCGACATTCAACAACTTGAGCTATCTAGTTATGCTTCAGTCTCTTGCTAAGCTAAATGATATTGAGGGCTTAACCAAGTGTTTTAAGGAGTGGGAGTCTAGTTGCTTCGATTATGATATGAGGTTAGCAGATAATGTAATAGCTACTTACCTTCGTTGTGACATGTTCGAAGAAGCTAAGTTAGTCTTTGAGGATGCCAATAAGAGAATTTCAGGGCCATTCTTGAAGGCTCGGGAAAAGTTCATGTTTTTCTTCTTAAAAAATCGTCAGGCAGATTTGGCCCTTAGCTATTTGGATGATGCTGTTTCTGAAGCCAAGGATAAAGAATGGCATCCAGCCTTTGCACTAGTAACTGCTTTTCTAAACTATTTTCGGGAAGAGAAAGATGTACATACCACTGAAAAGGTTCTCAACATTCTGAAGCCTTTTCACCGTCTCAATGCCAATGATTACCAATTACTGCTAAAGATTTATGTATCTGCCGGCAAATTTGCTCCAGAGATGCGCCAAAGATTGGAGAAAGATGGTACCGAAATAAGCTGCGAGGTTGAGGAGTTGCTTCAAAAAGTGTGTCCCCAGTTAGATTAGGTTATTTCTTTGTCATGGCTTTGAGCGTTTCAATGATACGGCTCCAAATTTCTTCTTTATATAAGATCATTTTGATTCTGACACATTTTCTTCATAATTAGACAGTCTCATTTAGATGCAGAACTTTCT
The DNA here is from genome assembly GCA_002914805.1 of Parasponia andersonii. NCBI lineage: Eukaryota > Viridiplantae > Streptophyta > Magnoliopsida > Rosales > Cannabaceae > Trema > Trema andersonii. The sequence goes on from JXTB01000119.1 coordinate 550,115, forward strand.
TTATACAAATCTTTCTTGATTTTTGTTTTCTCTTTTTGAAGGAATTTCTTGATTTATATTAAATGATTCCAGGAGGGCATTTGTTAAAGAGTGGAGAAAATAGACATATAAAGAAAATTACAATCCAACGTCTAGTGAATGTGAATCCGTAGTATAGATATGGTAGATTTACTTAAAAACGAAAGAGATTGAGGAGTTGTACACGACCACATTCTATTTCTATTCATTATTCGGGAGCTATCAATTTATCAGCACGAGAATTCGCCTATCTACAATTGTGAGAAAAGCGAAATGAATGCTCTTAGATAAAGATAAAGCTTTGAGCCAATCATTTCTCAAAGGGAATGAATAATTGTGAGGGAAAAAAAAAAAAGAAATGCTCTTAGATAAAGATAAAGCTTGGAGCCAATCATTTCTCAAACACCTTGATACATTCAAAGAAACTAGGAAGACCGATCAGAATGACAACCAAGCGATGTGATGGTATCTTTCTCAAAGAGGCACAAATGCCCTTTTCCAGAGGCAGCCGAGTTGTGCACCAAGTGCGACCCTCAAATCGCCATTGCTATTTTATCCCCGACCGGTGATTCCTTTGCTTTCGGGCACTCTTTTGTCGATGAAGTTCTTCATCATTATCTATGTCAAACGACAATCGATCCTTGTTTACTAACTAACGAGCACCAACACCAAAAGCAAAGAATTAAGGCCCTCAAGTTCTTCACTCTTCATAAGCATTTTCGTGTATAGGTAGGACTGTAATATAAGTTACTATGATGTTTATTACCTGCAGTAGAAGGTACAAATATTTTCTTATTTCTTTTAATATTCTTCAAGGTGGGAAGTATCGGCCTTATGAAGAGTGTTGAGAAATTCAAACCCCAAGCTGGTCCCCGGTTTGCTAGTTATGCATATTGGTGGATAGGGCAAACAATTAGGAAGGCCATATTTCAACATTCCAGGACTATTCGTTTACCAGTAATGAAAATCTTATCATTTAGCTGTCTTTCTTTCTTTTTTTTTTTTTTTTTGGGAGTCAGATTTGTGGTTGAGTTTTGTTTCTTTTGAATTTTTTTACTTTTTGCTTTTCAGCTTATTAGGCTTATTCCTTTTTGAATTTTGATTTTATCCAAATGGAATTATGGTAAAGCGTAAGGTTTTTGAAACTAATAAAACATCAATGTTTGAGAATGAATAAGACTCGTATGGTCACTTGAGTTTCAATACCTTCATCAATGTTTCTAAAGTTTTTCTTACTGTGGTGGAGAAAAAGTGTTGTTGAGTTCTGTTATTTTGTGGAGAAATAATGTCCTAAGATCTACTATTTCCTCATCTATTTTTTGAGGGATGAACTTTATCACCTAAGACAGAAAGACCAATGAATTGTATGCAGGAGAACATGTTACTACCCTGCTTGGCAAGGTATTATTGGAAGCAAAAAGACCATGCATTCAGGAAGGACATCATAATCTATCCAAAGAAGATTTAGAAAGACTTGTTGGAATCACTGTTGAAAGGTTGGAGAAGAAGTTGCTATATATGAATCACAAGAAGGCCACTTTCAATGCAACAACCTGTGTGGGCAGACCAAGAAACCACTTTCCAGGTAACACACATTGATTGCTCTGATTTGTATCAGATATTGAATCAGCTTCTGATTTGATGAAAAAAGTTTCGTATTTAAAGGCCTTCACCAAGCACTTGTTTTCCCTGTATTGTAATTGTAAGAAGTAGAGAGCCAAGCACTCTACTAGCTCAAGCAGTGCCTTGTCAGCCAGGATCTCGGGGCACATGCTTATGTACTAGTTTGAGTGAATGGAATTCAGCGGCCAAGCTTTCGAAGGTGAATGTACAGCAAATTGTGGCTTCACACAAGCAGTGGATCCAAAATGAGGCCTAACTTTAAGGCTTTGAATACTTCCAATACAAGATATTTAGTCCTTTGATGTATTTGAAGAGGTGAATATTCTATTAGTTGATGTGTGTTTGGCGACTTCCTGTCTCAAGCTAGCATTCTTGGCAAATGGTGTCATGTTTTGAGCAAGCAGCTGANAAAAAAAAAAACTTTTATTTATCTTTTATGTCAATGTATTCTTCTTTTTCAATATTTGGATTATTCACATATTTAAGACTTCCATCCTTAGACAAGCCGGAAATAATGGCTGTGTAAGTAACAACACCACCCTTAGATAAACCCCTCCGCGCCATTTCATTGAACAGTTTGAGAGCCTCATCTGATTTCCCAACAATACCTTTTTCCATGAATAAGAGAAGTGGCTGGAGTCATCCCATCTCATTGGCTTCCATCTCATCTTTTAGCTTATGAGCTTCTTCCATCTGTCCTTTCTTACTAAAACCATCAATATTGCAAGAGTATTAGCCTTTTCTCCCTACTTTTACATCTGCCCTGCCTTGCATACACCGGAAATCAGAGCTGCCTAAGTATAAGCATTTGGTTTAAGGCCTCTCACAGTTAATTCATCAAACAAAAAGAGAATGAGCTTTTCAAATTTCCTAGCCTACAACTCCACTTGATTAGTGAAGTGATGCCCGTTTTGGTACCTCAGGTATACTATCTACTAATTAACAAACAATATGTGTTGAGAGATTTTAGTTTTTATTGCATTGTTCTTTCCGTAGTAATTAAACCAACAATAGGTCGCTAACTACTCCAGTCTTCACTAGAGGCAGCCCTTTTGACACCAAAAAGTGGGCCAAACTTAAGTAAATAATCAATAAAGAAGAAGAAGGCACAAGCCTTTAAAAAAGAGGTTGTATGTAAATTATCAGATCTGTGTTGTAGTCACAGTTGGAAACAGTCTCACTTCACTCTTTCCGTTCCAAACCCGATTAATTATATGACTAACAAATGTTACAAACCACAACACAAACGACATTAGTCTTTAACGGCGTCGGTAGTCTTTCAGAAACGACAAAAGTATCAACACATATCATATCTAAAAACGACTATAACATATTAGAACGACATCTCATCCTCGTCATCAGTCTAAAAGCGATAAATTGTTATTGTAAACGACAATAACTTTGCAAAACCGAGTACGGTGAAGTACCTCCATAGACCATAGCCATAATAAACGACACTCTTATAGCCAACTAAAAACTTAAACCAAAATTCAAAATCAGTTCAATGAATCCGAAAAGCTTGTCCGCAGCGGCAAGGCAGGTCGGGTCACAGGTTCGAAGTGCGGCGGCGGCGGCGGCGGCGGCGGCGGAGGTGGCCACAAAGCAGCGGCGTAATCGATCAGCTCCGACGGGAAGTCGAGAGCAGCTGTACCGGAGGCTGTCGGCATTGGGAACGAGCGGAGGCAGCGTATTGAAGACGCTGAATGAGTTCGTGATGGAAGGTAATACCATCAGGAAGGAGGAGCTTCGGAGCTGCGCTAAGGAGCTCCGCAAGTTCCAACAATTCCGTCCTGCCCTCCAGGTCGTCTTCTTCTTCTTCTTCTTCTTCCAAATATATATATATATATATATATATATATATATATATTTCTTGTTTACTGAACCTTTTAATTCCAAATTTATATTCTTTTGAATAATTATTGTACGTAAATTTTTCATTTATTGAAATATCTAGGGTTTAGCTACTTTCTTTGTGAATATCAGACCGAAATTAAATTATGCCAATTAGTGGGTATTGTGTATCTAGTCTTAATTGAGGAATTGGGCAAAAATAACCTAAATTTAGTTTAAAAAGATGGTCACTCGGATCGGGAACTTGGTTTTTTTTGCAAATAATTTTCCCTTTTTTTGGGGGGGGGGGTTAGAATTCCTTTTTTTTTTTTTTTTTAAGAGTGAATTTTCTTAGTTACTACTTGAATACAGATACTGGAATGGATGGAGATGAGGAAGATGAATTACTCTTACCCTGATCACGCCATTCGTCTTGAGCTTATTGCCAAAACAGAAGGGATCGTTGCTGCGGAGAATTACCTGAGCAATCTCCCACCAAGAGCAAAGAACAGATGTACTTATACGACGCTTCTCAATTGCTATTGTACCTCAACTATGGAGGACAAAGCATTGCAACTCTTTCAGAAGATGGACCAAATGGGGTTCGTTTCAAATGCTTGGTCGTTTACCAATCTCATGATTATGTACATGAATATGGGCAAACCTGAAAAAGTTCTCTCTTTGGTTCAAGACATGAAGCAGAGGAGCATCTCTCCCAACACCGTTACTTACAACATTATATGATGCAGAGTTATGCGTCGTTAAATGATATTGGAGGAGATTGAAAAGGTAGACAAAGAGAGGAACATTATATGATGCAGAGTTATGCGTCGTTAAATGATATTGGAGGAGATTGAAAAGGTAGACAAAGAGAGGCGTGATCGGACAACGTGTAGCAACTTGGCTGGAATCTATGTCGAGGCTGGACTTCTTGAGAAAGCTAAGCTTGCTCTTATGAAGCTTGACGAGAATATAAAACCTACGACACCACGTCAGGCATACCATGTCCTGATCAGCCACTATGCTTCCATTGGTCAACGCCGACATGAAAGATCCTGAAGTCACATCATCCGACATTCAACAACTTGAGCTATCTTGGTATGCTTCAGTCTCTTGCTAAGCTAAATGACATTGAGGGGTTAATCAAGTGCTTTAACGAGTGGGAGTCTAGTTGCTCCTATTATGATCCAAGGTTAGCAGAGGTCGTTATAGGCACTTACCTTTGTTGTGACAAGTTCAAAGAAGCGAAGTCTGTCTTTGAGGATGCCAATAAGAGAAGTAAAGGGCCGTTCTTCAAGGTTCGGGAAAAGTTCATGTTTTTCTTCTTAAAAAATCGTTAGATAGATTTGGCCCTTAGTTATTTGGATGATGCTGTCTCTGAAGCCAAGGATAAAGAATGGCATCCGGCCTGCGCGCTAGTAAGTGCTTTTCTAAACTATTTTCAGGAAGAGAGAGACGCTCATACTGCTGAAAAGGTTCTCAACATTCTGAAGCCTTTTCACCGTTTCAATGCCAATGATTACCAATTATTGCTAAAGATTTATATAGCCACTGGCAAGGTTGCTCCGGAGATGCGCCGAAGATTGGAGGAAGATGGTATTGAAATAAGCTGCGAGGTTGAGTAGTTGCTTCAAAGAGTTTGTCCCCAATTAGATTAGGTTCTTTCTTTGTCATGGTTTTTGGGCGTTTCAATAATACAAACCCAAATTCTTTTGTTCTTATAAGATCATCTTTACAATGACACATTTTCTTCATAATTATACAGGGCTCGTTCTAATGCACAACTTTGTTTATACAATTATTTTCTGCATTTATTTTAGCCGATTCCAGAGTTTGTAATGTGTTTTTTTTTTTTTTTATATAAGAAAAACAATCCTCCACTGGAGGGAATTTGTTAAAGAACGGAAAAATTAGACACAACAAAGGAAAATTACAATCCAACATCAAGTGAATCTGTAGTGTTGATATAGTAAAGTAGTAAACTAAACCTATAGTCTCTAAAATAATATAAAAAATAATAAAATAATTTTAAAAAAAAGTTTGAGAAGCTGTACTGTTCATCACCACATTCTATTTTTATTTATTATTTCAGGAGCTATCAATTTATCAGCACAGGAATTCGTCTACTTATAATTGTGAGAAAATGAAATGAAATGCTCTTAGATGAAGATAAACTTTGAGCCAATCATTTCTCAAACGCCTTGATACATTCGAAGAAGATGACCACCTCATTTTCATTCTCATTCTCACTCTCACTAATTATTATTGTTATTACTGGCTAATGATTTTCATCAATACATATTTGTCCACTTCTTTTTTGTGTACCAGAACGCTTTTACTTTCACTAAATAATTACTTGATGTCTTTAGACATACACCGTTTTTTTTTTCTTTAAACTTGTAACTAGTTATCTTCAAAAAGTATACACTATTGCACATCTTTCAACTAAGAGGTCCCCAAAAAAGAAAAAACAATTTCTCCAATAAACGTTAATTAGAGTGAGTTTTCATATTTTAATTAGTAAATTATAAAACTTAGCATAAACAGACTTTTCAATTAGTCAAACTGTCCGTAAACAAACTCTGAAACATCGATCAATTAATAACAACTCGCGCATATCACATTAGTTATATTAAAAAAGTAAAGCTAAAAAGGAAACTAGTATTTTTTTTTTTTTTTTTTTTCAGACGAACGTAAAAGAATAAAGAGGTTAGTTTCTCTTATTGCGATTATAGTGTAAAGACAAAGAAGGTAATCAAGTACATTATATAAGGAAATAAAAAGAACTTGGCTACTACGAAAGAGAACTAAACTAGATTTCTAAAGCCATTCCATTCAATACAACACGTACAACACTCTCACCTAGCAGAGACAGTGCCCTATTCTGGTCCCAATCTTAGGAATCGAAGAAACGACAGTGCAAGAATGGCCAAGAGAAGCTTGGAAGACGGATCAGAACGACAAGCAAGCAATGTGTTCGTATCTTTCTCAAAGAGACGCAGAGGCCTTTTCCAGAAGGCGGCCGAGCTGTGCTCCAAGTGCGACGCTCAAATCGCCATTGTCGTTTTATCCCCGACCGGTAATCCCTTCGCTTTCGGGCACTCCTCGGTCGATGAAGTTCTTCATCATTATCTGTGTCAAACGACAATCAATCCTAGTCTACTCACCGACGAACACAGACAACAAAAGCAGAGAATTGAAGGCCTCAAGTCTAGCCTGAAACAAGGCCTTCAAAACAAGGAGAATCGATATCTTGATGAGGAGAGTAAGGCCGTGTTGAGAATCAAAGGGTGGATTGAGAAAGAGTGCGAGGACCGTCAAAGTGTGCAAGAGTTGGAGTTCTTGAAGCAAAAGTTGTTGACACTTCTTAACATGATCACAGGAAGATTGGAGAGCTCTCCATCCACAACCAACGAGATTGGAATTATTACCAATTATTATGGTGGTGGAGACGATAACGTATTGGGTAATCACGTGAGGAGTAGTGAGTTAATTACTTGGCAAAATAGTGACTTTGTTTTCAGTCGGGGTGGGGGTTTGCATGGTCCAGTTGGCTACGGTGTCATGGGAGGAGTGTTTGATCATGACGCTTTGATCAAGAATGTCCATCCTCTTACCGACGTGTCGTATACTGGCCCTGGAGCTACTTCTTTTGCTCCGAGTGTCCGTCCACCCAACGACATGTCGTGTGCTCACTATGGAATTAACTCTGTTGCTTTGGATTTTCATCCTCAAAACGACACGTCGTTTACTGATCATGGAACTACTTCTGCTGCTTGGAATGTTCATCCTCATAACGGTACGTCGTATGCTGATTATGGAACTATTTCTGGTGCTGTCGGATTACTGGGGAATCGCATTCAGGGAGATGCTGGTTTTTGCTTGTCCGGTTATGACTTGCTTGGTGGTTTAAAATCTGAAATCCAGTAATTTAGATAATTTTTTTTTTTTGGTGTGTTCACTTTGTTCTAATCAGCTTCATAATCTCAACAACATGGTTTTTCTGGCCAGTAGTGGCTTATGTCCAGTGGAATTTTTGTATTTGCAAATATTATTTTTTTCTTTTTCTTTTTCTTTTTTTTTTAAAAAAAAAAAAATTGACTAAGTATTCACTTTATTTTTGGTAATTAAATTTGGTGCCTCAGATGTACTAACTGTTACTAAGATTTTGTCTTTATAAAGTTCCAACTCTATAATAGAGAGATTCCTCTTTTATCTTTTATTGCACTGATCTTCTATAGGGACGAAAGTATAATGATATCTCTATTTTGGCAAGAGGTATTTTAAAAAGAAAAAAAAAAGATTTAGCGCGATCAAGATAGCCTTAAACGAAGTGAAATTTGTTATTGTATTATTGATACACCCAAAATAATTGAAAAAAAAAAAATTCACATTTTCACATCTACTGCTGAGGTTATTATAAATAAAAAATGAGAATATTTACTTAACATTTTTATTAAAAAAAATTAGAAAGAAACAGAAGTATCCAAGTACTACACCCTAATTCCAACCAAAAAAAAATAAGTACTTACACCTCGTGAATTACAATCCTAATAGTAAAACACCAAAAGCACCCGATAGTGCTGTCCTAAAGATTTTCCATTGGTGTAAAGGGGATTCTTTTGGGACTGAAAATCACCCAATATCCCACAAAAACAGATGCACATAAAGAGACTACTGATAATAGAAGAGCAAAAACTCCAGAAACATTCCCAGAGCTACTTGTTCCAGTTGTTAGCATGGAGCTTCCAAGAGTGACATCTAACGATATCCAATCACAGCTGACAGAGAAGTGTCCAGATCCATGCCAAGGTAGTCCTTCAGGTGGGTACCAAAATGCAGCTGACATCTTACTCGTTTCGCCAATTGTAAATTGAGCATCCTGCATTATGAACCAGCAATAATTTGTCAGTTCACACTCTTGCTTCTGCATGCAATAATCTTGTATCAACATAAAGGATTGATAATAAAAATAAGCTTTCTCTGGTTTTCTTGAAGCCACTTAGTGGGAGGAAAACCAAATTCAGAAGAAATATCCAACGAAATTGCGCATAGTTGCAAATCAAGTCGAGACTTCTTTTCTAAACTACATTCAGTTAACATCACAAAAACATTCACAAGAAATCATAAAATGATTCCATATTTTTAAAAAGCCAAAACTTGTAATAAGTTAAAGAGTGAAGATCTGGAATCAGATGACAGACACATTTAACACACAATTAGGACGGCATCCTCCAGTATACGGATTTTGATCTCTAGAAATGCATACTCTTTGTTGGACCTTTGGTTCTTAATCTTCTTTGTTTGAAATGCAATGGAGATAAGCACCATTCAATAGCTTATAGCAACTTCGTAAAAAGAAATACCAGAAAAGAAAACAGAAAAGGAAAATTATCCAAGGCGCTAAAAGTCTGAATGTAGGAAGATAACCTGTTGAAGACGATCCAAGGTTCTTAAAGGCCTTGAGAATTCAAAGAAGTATGTGCCTTTTTGACCATCTTTGGCATATGGACTGTCTTCCTCCACAAAACCTGTAATATGCCAAGCATGTGATATGAATATCAAAGAGAAAAAGGGATGTATAACGGAATAAGAATAAATGTGGCAGCTACAGCAGCACATAATACGATAAACAAACTATAACCAACAAAGCACAGAAGAATTTTATATGATAGTTAAAGCACAGTTTCATGGACCTAAAGCCCTCCTTTTGCATTAACGAAAGGCTTTTCTTCTCTTTAAATTAGACAACTAAAATTCTGAATAATTGCAAGCTAAGGGGGCCAAAGCGAAACAAAAGTACTGCCAATGGTTGGAAAGGGAAAGCAATTGATAATTACAGATGTCAAGCATTACATAGAAAATGTTTGTATGGTTTCGCACTACAAGATTATCTTCAGTTAAAGGACCATATTATGAATGTTAACACTCCTTTCTTCAAATTTTTAACACATTTTTTCAAAAATTGTACAAGGCCATGCACCTGCTCAGCCTGAATTAAGTTTCCAATTTCTATGTGGAATGTAAGAGTTTAACAACCATATGAGAAAGTATATGACTTTACCCGACTGGACAGTGAAACAACTGTGCCACCATGAACCTTTCCAATCATTCTGAGAACGAGAGTTATTTCCTAGAAATGGAAAGATAACCAGTTAATGTCATAGTCATCAAACTTTATTCAAGAAAATAAATCAAAAAAAGAGCTAACTTCCTGAGGAAAGGGTAGGAAGGAACCAGAGGGGCACTAAATATGATGATAATACAAGTGATCTTTAGTTGTTTCTAGATGTATTGCAATTTGCAAGAAATAAACAGAACCAAGAGACATCCCAAGGCAGACAAGATATATCATTTTTACGTTCCACATTAATGCATCAATTTAGGAGCCAGCAACAATTCTCAGAGATTACTGACCATTGTATAATAAAAAGCCAGAATTTTCTCATGAATCATGATCTTAAATCAATTATAGTCTAATATACTATCATGATCACCTTTTAAAATACAGAACATACGTGTATTTAAAGAAGCTAATCATCATAGCAAATAAGATCTTTAAGAAACAAATATATAGAGGCATTGTTCCAGCAATTTTTAATATTCATTTGTGAAGCAGCATACGCAAGAAGACTATATACCATTTCACTTGGCTCAGATTGGGAACAATCCTTACGTAATATTACCGCTGACAGTATCCTTGTTTCTCAGTTTTTGTCTAATTGGGAGGGAGAAGATGTTTCAAATTTGCAACAAAATAATGCCATCCTTGAACAAAAACCTCATCTTTTCAGGTCTAATCATGTGGAACACGACCTTTGATTAGTTCTTTAAGAATATGTGACACAAATAGCACAGTTCACTCATTTAAATATGTCTTGGAACCATTAAGATGAACAAGATCGTGTGAATTTAAGAGTCAAGACACATCTGTATTTAATTCAAAAGCGAAGAAACAAGGTTAAATTCCTCCAACAAAAAAAGTTGTATTTGAAACCAACACTAGTTGGCAGTTTAGTCCAAGCAATAAAATGACCAGAGGCTGTCTGTGAGAATCATTTTCTTTATCCATGAAAGCTGCTGCCTTAATGACATTCTCATTCTTGAAACTTGCTTTTTTTTTTTTTAGAGTTTCATTTAAAATAAAGCAAATCCCCTTTTACTAGCCAGCAACATATCTATATTTCATTGATTGTGAGTGTGCATTTTTGGAGGGGAAGCAGAGCAAAGCAAAGGGGAAAAATTAGCAGTATGATAGTTGACTTACCTGAAGGGCCCGTTCCATCGAAGTACCTACAGTGTGGGGTCCAAGCATATAGATCCACCAGATGACCAAATCTGTTCATAGAAGAGGAAACAAATAAGATATTAAGTCAAAATAAATATCAGGATCCTTTCGCTTAGCTTCTCTTGCTCTTTTTTTTTTTTTTTTGGCTGGAATATTGAAGTAATATCGAAATCTAATAGCCAAGTGAGTATTGCTGTGAATATTCTAAAATAAAAGATGTGTTCATACTGCATCACCTATCATCACCACTTCCTTCCCCGTTGTCTACCGGGTTACCACCATAGAGCCTTCCTGGAATTGCATTTCCAATTGAGAAGTGCATAATGTCAACTTCATGGCCCTTGCAAGTCTTGTTATTGCAAGAACTAACTCCTTCCTTACAGCCACCCATCTAATGGCACGAAAACCATATTCGATTTAAATTCTAAAAGCAGATAAAGATCAGGATGGGAAATGGAAAGAACTATCATGTTTTAAAATTACTCCACAGTAGCTAGTCAGTAACTTACATTGTGATAGGAAGCCTCTTCACCAACTTGAAACATCAGAGCAACAGATGGGCATTTGTTGTTGTCACTTCACCACATAAAACAGTACCCAAGTGAGGGAAAAGCTTTACACGTAAGATTCAACATTAACCGGTGATCCAATAAAACAAAAGAGCCTCCTAATCTCCTATTCATGCTAAAAATAAAATATTTAAGAGAGAGAGACGTATAGATCTCTGATTCAATCTTAACTTGATAACCGGAGTACACAAGTAAATCATATGAAAAGAAAACAGGTAAACTTCAACTCAATCAGGAAACCATGGTGATATAAGTTTCCCAACTAAAACTGGAATCGGAATAAGACAGAAAATTTTCAAATTTAGATCGTACCCTTTAGAATACACATAGTCCCCATCAACTTGGAGCATAAAGTATATATCATGGCCATCATGTAAAGTCTGCCACAAACCCAATAAGACAACATCAAAAAAACACCCAAAAATATCAAAAATCAAATTCATAATAAACATCAAATCACACTTCCACCGTATTTAATTTCGAAAAATAAAATAATTAAGAAATAATTAATACCTTAACGGTCATTTTTCCACCTTTATACTCATTTTCAGCATCTGGGTCGAGAGCAGGGAGGAGAGCGAACTCGAATCCATCAATGTCTTTCCAATCGTCTGTGCGACCATCGAGGGTGACGATGCCGGGTCTGAACTCGGCAACGAGTTGGGTTTCCAAGCCCGAGTTACAGCTCCACTCACCCGATTCCTCGTGCGAGTTCACCCGTCGGATCAACGCGGAGCCCAGTAGTGAAAGCACGAACAGGACTCGAAACATTTTAGACGATGGTGATGATGATGATGAATTTGTTCGTACCGTTTTTTCAATACAGCTCGAGCTTATCAGATTGGCGCTTGACTTTTAATATGGTTTTTCTCTTTGAATCATAAATTTTTTTATTTTTTTTTTTTAAGCTTGCTAATCAATTTATTTTATTGTTTTTTAAAGGAAAAATTGGCAGTAACTCGAGGAAGTCTAGAAGCTAAAATTGAAGAGCTTCGTAAATCTATATCCTTATATAATAAGCTGCTCTTCAACCATTTTTTTTAGTTTTGTCATTTTACATGTAATGATGACTTATATCTACATGAGGCGGCGTTTTGCATTAAGGAAAGTAGTGAGTTTGGCCTTGGGTTTAACGTCAAAGAAATAAAATACTAATAAATTGTTATTGCTATAACCAGAAACTCAATTTATGTATAAGATATTAAAATGTAATTTTTTTCTTTATAATATATTTAAATGTGATGTTTGCACCAAATTCTTTAACAAAATTGACTACCATCGAATAATTAACAATTCCAATATTTTTCAAAAGATGATTCTTAATAGCCAAATACAAAATACATAATTTATTTAGATATCTTATATGATTTGACAACCAAAGTTTCTGTTAATACAATATTTTTCAAATAATCAGGTAACACAATTTAATTCCAAAATTTTACGCAAACGAGGTCATTCCTACTAATGAATCTTATATAACATGTGTCAAATATAATATAAAGATAACACTTTTTGCTTTTTGTTTGCAACGCAACTATTAACATTATGTAAATCATGTCCAAAGATATTTTCCTTTTTGTGTAGGCACTCAAATTGACCTAAAAAAATGAATTATATTTAAGATTGAAGTTATAGTTAATATCCTTTATTTTTATCATCATTATTAATTCTTATATTTAGGAGCATATTATGAATATTATAACTTTTTTTTCTTTTGGTTTTACAAGCAATTCATTATACCACTTGAGTTGTTCTTAAAATATTATTTATGATATTAAAATCTATATTTTTAAATCGTCATAGTATTAGTTTTTTAAAATTATATTAATGCATTATAACTACTATTTGTAATTTTTATCATAAGAAAAGTTTCCTACATTATTTAATATTTAATAGAAGATAATATCCTATATATTTCAAAATAAAAGTATAAGAGAATGTGAAAAATAGTTTCTAAAATAGCCAATAGTAAAAAGAAATAAAAAGATAATAGAGTCTACATTTTCGCTCGAATCTTCGTTATTATCATTCAACAATATAAGAAAGAGTGCATTAATCATAAGTGCAGATAAATATAAATCAGTAATTAACCAATCTAACTAAATACAAAATTATAAAATTGAACTATATTTTATTTAGTTTGTCAACTTATGCTGACCTTGTTTTTTTTATTATTATTTTTAACAAGTTGAATATGAGTATTTTTTTTTCTTTTTAACAAGCTAAAATACGGGTAATACGTGCCTTAGGCACGTACCATAACTAGTAAATATAATATAAGGTAGAAAAATCAAATCTAAAAAATCAGAGCTCTAATTCACTCAAAAAAAAATCCGTTTTAGTAATATATTTTTTTTATAGAAACAAATACGATGCCTTTATTTTTTATTTTTCCCTTCAACAGACTAAAACAAGAAAAAAGAAAAATTGAAAGGCTGCTTCAAGTTTTCTAGGCAAATTCAATGAAACAAGAACAACACGCGTAAGTCTGCCTTATTAGTTTGACTAGTCATTTATTTCGAAAAAAAAAAAAGAAGAAAGTTTTAGTAATTATCATTCATAGCACCTGCCATTAAGTGGCAAAATATATATTTATCTTTTCACTAACAATTGCGTAATTACAAGGATGGATTTTTATTTTTCAGGGAAGATTAACGGGTTATACTTTTTCATTTACAAAAATAAAAATAATAAGTGGGATATAGTAGACTGGTAGTACAAGTTCGTACCAAGAGGTGGTTTCTGGTACAAACTTCCTATTTTGCATGAACGATAAAAGTGATAAATTTATATTGAGAAATGAGAGAGATTTGTACAGGTACGTGGCCCCCAAACTTTGGAGAATGCTCCAATTTTATTTCCCAATCATTTTCGTTCTTCATAGTTCTCCTTCACTGTTCCTTCCACTCATCTTCACCTTTTTTTTTTTTTTTCTTTAATATATAAAAAGGATTTGCTTTTTGTGTTGTGTGTTTTTAACATGTGTGCTACTGAGAAGTTTGTTTATTTGAGATTGGATTTTTCCGTTATGTAACACTTAGTAGTGCTCTGTTAATGGATGTCAGATTACATCAAAGATCTATTAGAATTAAATAATATCCAACTTTGAATAAAATAATATCATATGCTAATAGCATGTTAGATGAATTATTTTAAAAAGAAAAAAAAAACTAAAATGCTACGAAATGATCTAACATTCAATAAAAAAAATCATCTAGAACTCTAGGGTGATAAAGTATCTCTTTTAACTCTCAATTCTCATAAAATTTATACTATATTTTTACCATAATATTGAAAAAAATAGGGGGAGCAAAAAAATAAGGGGGGAAAAGCTCATCATTTTATATGTTTCTTATAAAATTAGTGTTTATCTTTTTTTACACTTTATTTTTATGATTGTCAAGTTTTCTCTTTAATAGTTAAATATTCAAATATATGATTTTTCACACTCTTACGTCTACTTATATTCCAACTTTAAAACTTAATACCAACTTTAATTACAGAATATATCATATTTTATACTTAATGCCAACTTTAATCGTAGGGTATATCACATTTTATACTTAGTATACACATTGACGTACTAGTCAAATATTGATAAACTAGTCATTTTGCTACAATTACAAAAAATGAACATTTATTTAAAATAAGCTCATAATTCAGTCATTTTGCTATAGGACACTATCTTTTAGTCACAACTCCACATGAAGTTTTTTTTTTTAAATGATAGTAATGTCCCTACAATCCAATGATTGAAATTAGAAATGTAAGGTGGGTCAGGTCGGCACCTATGTTTGATAAGGCTATATGGGTTTTTTACCGTGCTTAGGTCCATCTCGCCTAAATTATGAGTCGAGTAGTCTTGTTCATATTCTTATTAAGAGATCCGGCGCAGCTAATATGCCCATCTCATATTCTATGTGGGGCTAAGTGGGTCGTATTTAAGTAAGTTGTACCTATGTGAGCCGAATATGGGTCTAATTTTATTGTTATTATATATTTTAAAATATTAAATATGGACCTAAAATCCATTCATATTCTTTTAAAATTTGAATAAATTGAAAATAAATAAAAAAATTTAATTAAGATTTTTTAAAATTTTAATTAAGAAATATATTTAAAATTATATATAGAACGACTAAATGTGAGTCGTGCCGGGATGGGCTTGAGGGCTTATGACTAAGGCCCAGGCCAACCCCTACTATATGTAACGGGCCGGTCTAGACTCACAATATTGGTCAGGTCAGGCCTGTGGGTTTATGATTAAGGCTCAACCCGGCTCCTACTATATGTAACGGGCTGGTCTAGGCTCACACTATTGGTTGAGTCAGGTCTGTGAGTTTATGACTAAGGCCCAATCCGATTTCTACTATATATAACAAGTCGGCCTAAACTTACACATAATGTAGGCCCGAACTGAGCTGAACTGTACTTTTTTTTTTTTTTTCAGAATATGGGTCAACCAACATTGATATCTCTAATTGAAATATTGATACATCTAAACAACTCGTATGTCTTTTTCTAACTATAAATTAAAGTCTTTATAACTTAGTCAAAAATATGCATGGACTATTCAAATTTAAGAGAAGAAAATATTAAGAGTGGTTACTGGCATACAACACACTATACAAGCAACCACAATAAATGGTTTATTGACGAAGTAGCAACTCATTACTCGTTTATGGCATTAAAATAATTCGTAAGTCTAGGCGAAAAGCTCAATTTATTCTTTAATTTTCAAAAATAACAAAGATATCTCTTTGGATTAACAAATCAATTCAAACTTCATCTGTTTATCTAATTAGCTCAAAATGACTTTCAAAATCACTCTTTTGTTTTTTTAAAGGCTTAGTTATTATTTAATTATAAACTAGGAAGTCACTAACAACAATGAGATAGATACATTCAGGACTCTCTTCTAACCAATATATTGGAGAAAATAAGGATAGTGCAAATTGAGCAAGTGAATGGAGGCCTTACTCCTATTTTGAGGAACAAAACAACAAGTATCATTACTTACGTCAACCATCAAACACCTAATATCATTAAGCAGCAGAATTTCCCCAGCAAAATCATGCTGTCGAGCAAGAGCTTGAATCACATTGAGAGGATCTTTTTCCAAATAATCAATCCTAAGACCACTCTTCTTTGCATACACAAGACTTTGTCTTAAGGCAAGGCATTATGCAATGTAAAGATCAATCCCCCTCTAGTACAAGGTATGTCATAGCCTTAATTATATTACCAGTAGAGTCTCAGATTACGGCTCTAATACCAATAAATTGTGTATCTATATATATGGATGCATTGACATTCGTTTTTAACTTGCCTATCTCGAGAGAGTGCCACTTCCCATCCTTTGATCTAACAATTTTTTCTTCCCCATTGAAATGTTGTTGCCTTTCGTGGTATTCGAACAACTAAAATACTGCATCCTTAAAAATAACATGAGGATTTTTAACTCGATTATTGTGAATAAAATTATCAATATTTTGGTAGGTATACCAAAGTATAATTACCAGTACCTATATGTCCTCTTTTTTAAGCTTCTTCGTGATGTATAAGAAAAAATCAGCAACAAATAAACCTTTAAACTCATGTATTGTAAGCTAGAAAAAACTATCAACCCATGTAGCTTCCACCATAATGCAAAATAATAAAAGTATGAGTAGTAGATTCCTTACTATTTTGACATCGCTTACAAATGGGTGAGCATGGTACATCTCATTATGATAGGTTCATACAGTGGGGAGAATTTCATGATCGACATGCCAAAGGAAAATTTTAATCTTCGTGGGCAGACTCAAACCCTAAGAAGAGTCTATTAGTGCCAGTCATCCTCCTCATTAGAAGAGCCAACATCCATAATTAAGTTCACTATTGCTTTATACCCTATTTTGGCTTAATAATAACCTTTCTTCTCAAGATGCCAAATAAGTTTATCACGTGCCTGATGAAAACTAATTGGAATTTGAAAAATAACATTTTTATCAACTTCCCAAACAATGTTACCCACCAAAATAGAATTCTAGGAGTAGTTGTCATTATTAATAACTTATGAGACATACAAAGAATTAAAGTCATCATTCTTTGTCGTAGTAGGTCAGAATGTGTGTAGCCTTGGCAGCCAAGGGTCGTCAAACAAACGAATGCTTTGACCATCTTCAACTCTCCATCTCAAACCCAACTTCAAACATCTCTCCCCAGATGATACTATTCCAAATAATAAGAGAGTTCCCAACCCCCACATCTAGAAAATGTGTATTTATAAAATACTTCTGTTTTAGAATTCTACATATAAGAGAATCTATATTTTGAATAAGTCTCTAATCTTGCTTTGCAAGCATAGGTTGGTTAAAAATGGAAAGATTCTTAAACCCTAGTCTTCCATTCTTTTTCCATATACAAAATTTATCTCAGGACCACCAGTGAAGTTTCTTCTCATCATGTGATCCTCCCCACCAAAATCGAGCCATCAGAGAGTGCAACTCATTACAATGAGATATGGGTAATAAAAAAAACATATTGTATAAGAAGAGATAGCTAACGTAATAGCTTTTATCAACACTTCCTTGTCCCCAGTTGAAAACAAGTTTCCTTTCCATAGTCAAAGTTTTTTTTTTCAAACTTTATCCTTGATAATGTTGAAAGTAGCTATTTTATTCCTCCTAATGATAGATAGTAAAGTAAAGTACTTTTCTTGAGGAAGACTAGCAACAATTTCTAACATACCTTGTATTTCCTCTCTAGTTTCCAAATGAACATTAGGGCTATATATGACCTTCGATTTATTCATATTTATGACTTAGCCAGATGCGAGAGCATAGGTCTCTAAAATCTTCTTCACTTCAGCACTTCTAACCACATTGGCTTTACAAAGCACAAGATATGGTCTACGAAAAATAAATGACTCGCTCATGGCCTATTTCTAGAACCAGTAAAACTTGTTAATCTCCCATTATTCTCTTCTATTTGAATGAGAAAAGACAACTCTTTAGCACAAAGTAAAAAAAGATAAGGATAAAAAGGACATCCTTGTCAAAGATCCTGTTTAGGAACAACTATCCCATGAAAAATTCCATTAATTAAAAAAATAGAAACCAACAGGTAGTAGTACAATTCATAATATTCTGAATCCATCGATCAACAAAACCATTCGAAGCATTATAGGTAGTAGGAAACTCCAAACTCCACTCCACTCGGTCATAAACCTTGTTCATATCTAACCTCTGAGTCATCTATCTCTTTTTACCATTGTTCTATTTCTTCATACTATGCATCAATTCAAAAGCCGCAATACATTGTCAGAAACAAGGTACCCTAGTACAAAAGCACTTTGT
>JXTB01000119.1:568911-685514 GCA_002914805.1 Parasponia andersonii
AGTGTTCTACAATTTAAACCATGAAGTTTGGACTCTGCAAAACAATACCTTTGAGATTAAGAATATCTGAAAATTAATACCTGAATTGACTTTTTAAATAACTTTAGCTGGTAAAATAATATAAAGTTCTCAAAATTAAGGAGAATAATAAGGACTAATACAGTTTTAATAGAGGATATTATTATTTTTTCGTTACTAAAATTAGTCAAAAGTCAGACTAGAGTATTAATTTTATGAAATTCTTAATTTCATATTATTATTTTGCACAATCCAAAACGATATTTTTTTGCAGTTTACCCTTTATTATATATGAAAACTACGAGATAAATTTATCATTTCACCTAAATCTATTTGGTAGTTATCCTAATCATAATTGAAAACTCATGTCGTTTTGCTACTTTTGTATTATAAAACACATATCGTTTCAACTTGTAAAGTAAACAACGAACATGTCAGCTTCACAAATTAAACGACAAAAGATTTTTTGGGGGGGGGGGGATTCTTTTACCAAAAGGACAAAAATTGGGACGATGGCGAGTCTGAATCTACAGATTAAAACGACACGTCGTTTCACTAACAAAACGACAACAGATTTACAGTATGGATTTCTGTCGTTGATATGTAAAAAATGACGGTACTCGGTAGATTTCGAAACTTAGANAAGAAGAAGAAGAAGAAGGGGTGAAATTTAATAAAAGCCTTAAACCCTCCGCTTGCATCAGAGGGAGTCAGGCGCACACACTAGAGAGAACCCTTCAATTCACATAAAAGTGCGTATATATAAAAAAAAAAAAGAATAATAAATAATAAAAAAAAAGAAGGGGTTTTATATGTAAATTAAATTAGCAGATCTATATTGATATCATCACGGTCAGTCGAAAAGGGTCCATTTCTCTCTTTCCGCTCCAAAATTCGGAGCGATGAAGATGAGTATCATCAACGCTTTACTATCGTTCTACTTAATTTCCATATCTTCGATCTCTGTTACTTCCGCCGATTCCATCCATGGCTGCGGTGGCTTTGTCGAGGTAAAATAAATCACTCTTTTCAGTCCCAACAGTCTCGATATTATATATATATATATATATTTATATACGCACATATGTATTGTATATCTTATCTAATTTTGATTTTGATAGGCAAGCTCATCTTTGATCAAAGCCAGGAAGGCAAGCGATTTGAAATTGGATTATTCTCACATCACGGTACTTCCACTTAACGACTCAAGTCTTATATACTTGTAGAGTGTGTGTGTGTGTGTGTGTGTAAGTATATGTGTATAGCTTTAGGCCATTGTTAATCCATTTGCGTTACAGGAAACAAACTTTGTAGTTGTATGTGATTTGTCTAAGCTTACTTTTGTGCGAAAGATCTAATATTTGGATCTGATTGGTGTATGTATTTTTAGATTGAACTTCGAACGCTTGATGGACTAGTAAAGGATAGGACTCAATGTGCTCCCAATGGTTATTACTTCATTCCAGTTTATGACAAGGTACTTCCCTTGTTTCTGAACCACTTAAATTTTTCTGATTTTTTTTTTTTTTTCCGAATTTTCAGGGTGTTTTTGTACTTTTCTGTGCTAATTACGTTAAGCTTTTCATTGTAGGGATCCTTTTTTATTCAAATCAATGGACCGGAAGGTTGGTCGTGGGACCCAGATAAGGTTTTAGTAATGGCATTGTTGTTTAAGTGGTTTCCTCTTGCATTTTGGGCCTTGTGCTCTCGAAGTTAAAGTTTATGATACCCGGAAATGTTGTGCAGGTTCGTGTCGTTGTTGATGATGCTGGCTGCAATGGCAATGAGGATATAAATTTTCAGTTTACAGGGTTTGTTATTAGTTTCTGTTTGTATTTCTCTTTGTATGAACATTTCATGTCTGTGCTTCTACATGCTAAGGATTCCGATACGAATTACCTTTTTGTACAATTGGGTTTAGGTTCACCATATCCGGGAGAGTTGTTGGAGCTGTTGGTGGTGAGAGCTGTCCCATTAAAGAAGGAGGCCCTTCAGATGTAAAAGTCGAACTTTTGTCTCCTGGTGGAGATCTTGTTTCTTCTGTTCAAACATCATCAGGGGGGAGCTACTTTTTCATGAACATTATTCCAGGTACGAAAGCACCCAAATTACTTTTCTCAGGAGATTTATGTAGTTGTACTTTATTTGGCATTTGTATTAGAAAATGACTAGCTCATCAAGTTACCTCTAGGTTTCCTAGTAGATTTGACAACTGGTCATGTAGTCCATTTGATCTGATTTCTATAAGTCTGTTTCTTGGATTTACATAAACCATCTTTCAGTTATTTTATGGATAGGAGAAGTCACTTACATATTTTTGGGTTAATTTTTACTTTTTTTTTCGGTGCAGGAGAATATGAACTTCGTGCTTCACATCCTGATTTGGAAGTTGAAACTAGAGGTTCAAAGGAGGTTCAGTTTCTCTGTCTTTCACATTGTTTCATTTAAAGTCTGTACTTGTTTGATATTTTCTTGTATCTTCTTCTCTCTTTCTCGTCAGTCATAACTCTTAAGATACCTGCATAAATTTTGTGTGATTCAGTTCATTGAAACAAGTAAACTTCTTTCAGGTGAAATTGGGCTTTGGGAATGGCATAGTTGATGATATTTTCTTTGTGCCTGGGTATGATATCCGCGGGTTTGTCGTCTCTCAGGTAATTTTTTTCTCCTAGGAAAATGGTTGCACTGAGTGCAATTATCATATTTTGGACTTCATTTAACTTATATATCTTTGAATCTTCTGTTAAGTAGGGAAATCCAATATTGGGAGTTCAGATCTATTTAACCTCAGATGATGTTGTAGAAGTAGATTGCCCCCAAGGTTCTGGTACTGCCCCCGGAACAACTAAGGCTCTCTGTCATGCTGTATCGGATGCTCAGGGAATGTTCGTTTTTAAATCTGTACCTTGTGGTAATTTTCTTTGTTATGCTGTATGTTTAGTGCATTTTCTCTGGTACCTTTAGTGCCTGCTGCCTTATTCTGTGTATCAAGCAATGAAAACACGCTGGTTTTAAGCATTCTGTAATGAATGTGAAGTATCTGATCTGATGCGATCCATCTGATTTAACTTGCTACACTTTCTGTGATTGTGATCGTTATCTTGATATGGATCAGCTGGCTTCAATCATTTTGTTATCTGTCATCCGTCAAACGAGCTCTTGATATTCTATTGAAAACTCTTTATTGATTAGTGTGCATTTCTATTTGATCACTGGCAGGAAATTACAGGCTTGTACCTTATTACAAGGGTGAAAATACAGTGTTTGATATTTTGCCTCCTGTCACGTCAGTGACTGTTACACATCAGCACGTGATGGTTCCGCAAAAGTTTCAGGTAACAATATGTAGATGTAGTAGCCAATATGGGTTTTCCTTCTTCATTTAGTCTTGAATTTTGGTAAAGTAATTATTTCTTTTCTGTGTTGAGATCAGTTTTATTGAATAAGAGATTCTTTATATCATTTTGTCCTGCTCTATGTTAATAGTTGTAAGAATTTAAGCAAGGTTAGTGTACCTTTTGGCTTCTTATAGGTCACTGGATTTTCTGTTGGAGGCCGAGTTGTTGATGGAAATGACTTGGGAGTGGAGGGTGTGAAGATTATAATTGATGGTTATGAAAGGTCTATCACGGACAAACAAGGATATTACAAACTTGACCAGGTATAATTATATATTGTTCTCAGTAACCAGTTTGCTGTATTGTTAGGGTTCTCTTATTAATTCATTGAATCACTTCTTTTAAAGCAAGATCTCTTGTTCTTAATTTTGCATTTTGTGGAATAATTTTTCAAATCTGAATCTTATTTCTCTCTCGTTGTTGGCTTTTGATTACATAGAATGTTTATAAAGTACTGATATCCTATTTCATGTTCGTTAAAGATGACTGAATCGGATTCTGATAGTTTATATACTGTATAAATACGCACAGAGAGACAGACATAAAAGAAGAACAAAAAGTATCAGTTAGTTGTACCATTACATTTTCATACCTTCATGGTTATTGGTTATCCCTTTTCATTTTTGTTTTCCTTCTAGTCATTACTAATTTATTATGTTTAGCATGACGGTCATTTATTTTTGTTATTGTTATGGGTATATACCTTCTTTTTTTTAAAAAAAAATAAAGAAATAAAATCATTGTTGTAAATGCTGTTACTGTTGTTGTAAATTTGGGTTACATGTTTACTTTTTCTTTTTAGGTTACATTCAATCCCTATACAACTCCAAATGCTGTAAATTTGGGTTACATGTTTAAATTTTTTTTAGGTTACATCCAATCCCTATACAATAGAGGCTGTGAAGGAGCATTACAAGTTTAGCAATTTGAAGGAATATTTGGTAAAGTATTTAGTAATGGAATTTTTTTCTGTTATTTTTTTGGTTCTGGTTTTCAGTTTTTCTGATTAATGTTGCAGCAAATGGCACTATGTTATTATTCCTCTTTTCATATTGTGCTCTCTCTTTAAGGTATTGCCGAACATGGCTTCAATTGAGGATATTAAAGCAGTTTCTTATGATGTTTGTGGTGTGGTTCGGATGGTTAGTTCTGGTTACAGGGCAAAGGTATAAAAAGCAGAGTACTTTTGTTTTTCTTTCTGCTATTATGTTCTGTGTCCTCATGGGATTTAGTCTTTTACACTTCAATTATAGGTAGCTTTGACTCATGGACCACAGAATGTCAAACCTCAAGTGAAACAGACAGACGCAAATGGAAATTTCTGCTTTGAGGTATTGTACAATGAGGTGGTATTATTTGTAATTTCTTAATTAATTTCTTCTCTGTAGTTGGGATTTATGTAGAATAGTCGTGAGTCATCTTTTGATAACAAATAAGTTTCTGCCACTGCATTTGGCTATTTTTATAGATCAATAATATGATATATATATATATTGTATGTGATCCCATTTTTCTATGGAAATAGCATTTCTTCTTTGTCTTTAAAAATGTCCAGGTTCCATCAGGTGAATATCGTTTATCAGCTTTGGCAGCCCAACCTGAGAGTGGTTCTGGACTGATGTTTTTGCCACCTAGTATTGATGTTACGGTTAAAAGCCCATTGCTGAATGTTGAATTTTCTCAGGTAAATTTAAGAACTAAGGGTACTTTTTCTATTTCTAATATTGTACCTTTCATATTGTGTCGTTTGAATTTTCTAGACAACCTCTTGTCAAATAGTCGTTGCAAGTTGGTATGCACCATGATCATGATCATTCTTGGCATTCCTTTCTCTTTTTTTTTTTTTTTTTTTTCCATGAAAGATAATCCTGTTTTATCTGTTAGATGCATGATTTACATATCAAAATATTGTCCTGATTTTGATACCTTTTTTTCTTTTCTTTTTTTTTTTTGGGTAAACAATTAAGGCACTAGTCAATATTCTTGGTAGTGTAGCATGCAAGGAGAAATGCAGTTCATCTGTTTCAGTTACCCTTTTGAGGTTAGCCGATAAGCGTAATAAAGAGACGAAGGCAGTGAGTTTGACTGATGACAGCAACAAATTCCTATTTTCCAATGTTATCCCTGGAAAATATAGGCTGGAGGTTAGTGTGCTCTATAAATTCGTGTGACCTTTGTTTATGTATGATACATGTATTACCAACTTTCTCTATTCACATATGCTTTGGAATGAAAATTTGTGCTCCATCACATTGCTTGTGACTGTTTCTTGCTTTTCGGTGCTGCTGAACCTTTTTTTTTTTTTTTTCTCAAATGAATGTTATTATTTTAGGTCAAACACAGCTCCCCAGAAACCATGACTGGGAAAGATAATTGGTGCTGGGATCAGAGCTTCATCGATGTTGATGTTGGTGCTGAGGACGTACAAGGAATTGAATTTGTTCAAAAGGGTTACTTGGTCAATATTATTTCCACCCATGATGTAGATGCTTATATGACTCAATCAGATAGCTCTCCCCTGAATTTGAAGATTAAGGTAATATTTGTTTGATAATGCTCTATATGAAATGCATATATCACAAAGCACCTGACATTTATCTCTTTTGTGAAATGCAGAAAGGCTCTCAGCATATCTGTGTAGAATATCCAGGAGTGCATGAACTTCATTTTGCTAATTCATGCATTTCCTTTGGAAGCTCATCCATCAAGATTGATACCCTAAATCCATCGGTACAGTGCTTATGAAGATCTTTTGCTTTGCTTTGTTTTGATTTGTTTTGTGGCTAGCTTTTAATATATATTCTCTCTGTGCTTATAACATGATTCATTTTTCTAGCCTGTCTATCTGAAAGGAGAGAAGTACCTTCTTAAAGGACAAATCAAAGTAGTGTCAAGCTCATCTGATGATGTGTCTGAGTTACCCGAGAATTTCATTTTGGATATTCTGAATAAGGAGGGCAGTTTTATAGATAGTACCACATCTAGACTGACTTCAAGTGGAATTGAAACAACTGGTGCTCTTTATGAATATTCTATCTGGGCTAATCTTGGAGAAGAACTGATATTTGTTCCTCGGGATCCAAGGTACATTTAGATAGATAGTTGTATGTCTTGGAACTGCTTAGTTTTAGATACCTTTCCACCTTTTGCCACATTCAGCAAGTAAATGTATCATTTTACTTTCTGAATGACTTTCCATTGTATGCATTTGAATGATTTGCAATTAATTTACAGACCGTGATCTTTCATTCTTTTCCTCTATTTGGGAAATAACATATAATTTTTCGTCCATATAAACTCATTTAAGCAGAAACTGACTCCAAGTTCCCAGATTTTGCTGGTTACTAAATGGTTAACTAAAAGATAAATAATTCTATTTATGTTCCTATTGATGTTGTTCTTAATTAATTCACCATTTAATATGTTGTTCTTAATTATTTCATTATTATATTTGAATAATATTCTTTACTCCAAAGAAGCAGTGCTAGATAATCACTTTTATTCCTCTCTTCCTTAGTCCCTTAGCTGTGTAAGGAAGCAGGTTTAGCTCTTGTTACTGTTGCTGAGTCACAATTAGTGCACGGTTATGAGTCTTACTTTTGCCTTTATGTTTTACAGGGAAGATAAGGAGGGGAAGTTGTTGTTTTATCCCAGACAAACTAATGTAAGGACCAAAGGTGTTTTTCTTTATAACCTCTTGATCATCTCATCAAAATTCATTTGCAAATTTGCTCTTTCAGGTCTTAGTTGCAAATGATGGTTGTCAAGCTGCCATCCCTCTGTTTTCTGGTCGGGTGGGCTTATATATTAAAGGATCAGTCTCTCCTCCGCTGTCTGGTGTTCATATAAGAATTCTTGCATCTGGAGACAGCCAAATAGCTCGACTTAAGAATGGTCAATTGGTGCTTGAAACTACCACCGGAGTCGATGGCTCTTTTATTGGAGGGCCTCTATACGATGATATAGACTACCATGTTGAGGCGTCAAAGGTTTGACACTCTGATTGTGGATCTATTTTTGTTGTGACATCAACTATGTTGTTATGAGATGGGATAGTTTGGATGAGTCATAGATTTTTTCTAACGTTTACATATTTATATTTTGTGTTCTCAAGACACGCAGGAATATTATTCTTTCTGATTACTGCAATTAATTATTGTTGTTCCCTTTGTCTGTTACCTTTTGCAGCCTGGCTATCATTTAAAATGGGTTGGACCATATTCCTTTTCTTGTCAGAAGCTTAGTCAAATTTCTGTACGTATATATTTGAAAGATGATGCCAAGGAACTTATCCCTTCTGTGCTGTTATCTTTGAGTGGTAATGATGGCTATAGAAACAATTCAGTATCTGAAGCTGGTGGAATGTTCCTCTTCAATAACTTATTTCCCGGAACTTTCTATTTGCGTCCTCTGCTCAAGGTACACCCTTCTAGATTAATGTTTGAATGATCACTCATGCTAATACTTTACTTTTTGCATCTTTTCCCTAGTCTCTTTCTTTTGAGTTCTGTATATCTAAATTTCTGTTTAGGGATTATATAATTTCTGAATGAGTTTTAAGGCATTTCCTTATCCATTGGCATCTTTGTGTTTATTATACTGATGTAGAACTGCTCAAAAAAGTTATTTTAGTCACAAAGTTGTAAGTCTTTAGCAAGAAATCATAGATTTTTTTTGGGGGCCCTAACAGTTATTTGATGAAATAACTCAAGTCTGCCATGCGTACAGCAGGTAAAGAGCTGCTATATTAGAGATTATATTTGCGTGCACTGAACCTAAGGCTATTTTCAACTGCTTCACTCGGTTACTTATATTGTTTATGTAGGAATACGCTTTCTCTCCTCCAGCACAGGCTATAGAACTTGGTTCTGGTGAGTCTAGAGAAGTTGTTTTTCAAGCCACCCGTGTGGCATACAGGTACTTTGATTTAGCCTCTTCTGGTGTCTTCTCTTATTTTTACTTTGCACGGGGACATACTTGCATGTTGTGATATGTCAATCTGTTATTTCCTTGGCATAAACAAATATGCGAGAAAATATTCTTCGCGTTCTCGTAGTAATTCTGAGCCATCACAATCTATCTGAATAATGAACAAGTACTTTGGGTTTTCGAGAAAATGGAAATAGTGCGTTTGTCACTCGAAATAATTTGTGATATTATTTTGACTTTTTTTTTTTTTCTTTTTGCAACTAAAATAGTATGTTATAGTTTGCTGCAATTTGTGAGACCTGATTTGATCCGACATTTTGTACTTGTGTTTACTTTTGGTGATTGCTTCAACCGGGTATATTCTTTGTAATGCTGAATTTAATGTCAATATTTTTGCGTTTGACCTCTTGTTTCATTTTACATTGTATCCATCTGAACAAAAATTTCCAACTTGTAGATTCTGTTTATCTGATATGAAGTTAAATATGCTGCCATCTTTTTTTCCTCCTCCCCTGGTGTTATTAGAAATTTCACCTAATAACAGCATTAATTCTCATGCCATGTTTGGTTCTTTTCTTTTGTAAGACTTTAAAAAGTTGGTTTAAACTTCTTTCAGTGCCATGGGTGTGATCACTCTCTTGTCTGGCCAACCAAAAGAAGGTGTGTCAGTTGAAGCCCGGTCGGAGTCAAAAGGCTATTATGAGGAAACTGTGACTGATTCATCTGGTAGTTATCGTCTGAGAGGACTTCTTCCTGACACAACTTATGTCGTCAAAGTAGTAAAGAGGGATGGTTTGGGGAACAATAAATTTGAGCGAGCATCTCCAGAATCTATAAATATCAAGGTTCAATCTTTTCCATAAAAAGATGTTCAAACAATATTTTTTTCGTCGTTTACCCTGTTAACTCTAATCTGGGCATTTTGGTTGTGCTTGTAGGTTGGATCTGAAGACATCAAGGGATTGAATTTTCTCGTCTTTGAACAGCCAGATACCACTATTATAAGTTGCCACGTTGAAGGAAAAAGAAGGGATGAATTACGTTCACATCTTCTGGTAGAAATCAAGTCATCTAGTGACACATCTAAAGTAGAGTCGGTCTTCCCTCTTCCACTTTCCAACTTTTTCCAGGTGAAGGACTTACCCAAGGGTAAGCACCTTCTGCAGCTCAAGTCTAATCTTCCATCGAGCACCCACAAATTTGAGTCTGAGATTATCGAAGTTGATCTAGAAAAGCATTCCCAAATTCACGTTGGCCCATTGAAATACTTTATTGAAGAGGATCATCAGAAACAGGTCTGTTTTCATTATGTAGATTAATAGTTTTCCAATTAAATTAATGCATAGGTGAAACCTCAATGCTCATAGTCAAACAGTATCTAATCTGATGGCATATGAATACATTAGACGTTTTTTTCCCCCTCTTTCTGGACAGGAGTTGACTGCTGCACCAGTATTTCCTCTTGTAGTCGGCGTTTCAGTGATTGCCCTGTTTGTCAGTATGCCAAGGTACTATTTGAAATGCTTCCTCATTATTTATTTATTTTTTCTTGTTCTTGGTTTTGGATTTCTGGTGTTCACGAACAAGGACCTACTAACTAGTATTTTCTGGTGTCATATTCAATTAAAGGTTAAAGGATTTATATCAAACTACTGTTGGAGCTCAAACGCCAGGATTTAGCGCAGCCGCAAAGAAGGAATTGAGGAAACCAATTTTGAGAAAGAAGACTTACTAGGCATCAGTACCCAGTCTGTTTTCAAAGTTTTTAGGTGATTCTAACCCCTGCAGACCATTAGACTTAGAGTACGAGTTAGGACATTTTTGGGAAATTTTACACCCTATTTATTTTCTGTTATTAGACATATTAGTTCTAACTTTCATGGTAGAAAATCTGTGTTGTACAATCAGTTATAGAGAAAATTTTAGTAATTTGGTTTTTCATATTCACAAGGCAACGGCGTAAATTGAAAATGTGTTCTGGATATAGCTCGAAATCATTATTGTTATTATTTTTCATGCCAGCAAATTACTATTACCGAAATTGATAAATTAAACACGTTAGGCTTTCTTCTTCTATCCAGGGAGCAAACACTCCCACTAAAATATCTTTATTTTGTTTTTATTCCGCCAGAAATATCATTTCTTTTTTTTTTTATTACTCATCTTGAAATATCTTTCAATAAGTCGAAATCCATTGGTTTCTGAATTTTGAACCCATCCCCCTCTTATCTCTTCTTTTTTATTTTTTATTTTTATATTTTCCCTCCCTTGTTACTATTCAGATTCGCTTCGTCTTTGGATATTATGAAACTTGGAAATCCAGTCTTCCATCGTTGTTTCTTTTTCCCTTTCGGATAAGATTTTAAGGAATCGTTATTTATTATCAAGAAGGATTAGCTTACCTTGATATTTTATTTGTTCATTTTGATTTCTTATTAAATATCTGTTCATTTTGATTTCTTATTGTACTGCATACCAGTACTTTGAACTGGTAAGACCACCCAAGTGTTGATGGTCTCGCGTCTATCTGATTCTAAACCACAATGGTCACTCCAAGTCAAACAGTCAATTCTACAATTCTAGTAGCTTCTCCCAACTGTACACGTGGGGTCACACGTGAACCTCGAGGGTATTTCCATAAATGCACATAAGGGATTGATGATGGGAATATAATTTTTTTTCTTTCAATTACAAACATCTTGGAGGTGAAGTGGAGCGCACGAATTGGCATTTTAGCCATTCGTGTTAGTAAAACGCTGCGTTTCAATTCCATCAACGGTCCAGATAAAAGTAGGTGAATGAGTAGTTGGGCTATTTTCCTCACTGTAATTATTCACTGTCAAGTGTCAACTTTAATAATCCAACAAATCTTACCGAATGTACCATCAGACTCGGTATCTAATCCAGTAACCGCAAAAAGGCAAAAAGAAAATAAGAAGTCAAAACAATAGTAGTAACATTAATTTACTTTAATAAGGAAAAAAAATGAATTATTGTGATAAAATAAATGAAAAATGAGACGGATATTTCAATGTCTGAATCTAAAACGCAATCAGAAAAGGTAGCCCGCCCCAGCTCAGCTGAGTCCTACTCCTACGAGTACGCCACAGAAGTAGTCTCTCTCTCTCTCTCTCTCTCTCTTATCTCGAACTCTCTAAGCCTCCCTTTCTCTCTCTAAAACCCTTCTCTCTTCCAGGACCAGGACGGAGTGACTTCTCAGTCGAAGGGCTCTTCCATTTCCACATGGGTTAGCCTCCTTAACAAAACCCTACTAAAACCTTCATAAACGTGCCTCTTCTCTCTCTCTCTCTCTCTCTCTCCGCAAAGACATATATATATATATATATATATCAATGGCGTCGACACCACCACACTGTTCAATCACGACGTCAAAGCCGTACCAGAGCCACCATTACGGTCAAAACCCCAACCTGAAAAGTCAGCGGCAGAGCAATCGTCAGACCCAGCAGTGGACCACTCAGAAGGTCTCTCTAACCAAGCCCCTGCCATCGCCTCCGCCCCGAAATGCGGCGAAGCCCACTGCTGCCCCAACTGGGTTCTCTCAAAATCCAGCCTTTCGGTCTCTCTGCCCTCTCCCTGCTCCCAAGTCTGAACTCGCCACCGTCTTCTCCGGCCGCCGATCGACCCGGTTCGTCTCCAAAATGCATTGGGGCCGGCCCAAAACCACCGTGGGGTCCCGCCACACCTCCGTCGCCGAGGAGGCTCTGCAGCAGGCCATCCAATTCGGTAAGGACGATATGGGTCTTGATGATGTTTTGCTTAGTTTTGAGCATAAGCTTTGTGGCTCTGATGATTATACTTTTTTACTGAGAGAACTTGGGAATAGGGGTGAGTGTCGGAAAGCAATTCTGTGTTTCGAATTCGCCGTTTCGAGGGAGAGGAGAAAGACTGAACAGGGGAAATTAACGAGTGCCATGATCAGTACACTTGGTAGGTTAGGAAAGGTTGAGCTTGCGACAAATGTCTTTGAAAGAGCTCTGAATGCTGGATATGGAAACACTGTATATACTTACTCAGCTTTGATTAGTGCATTTGGGCGAAGTGGGTATTGGGAGAAGGCAAAAAGGGTGCTTGAGTCGATGAAAGATTCGGGGTTGAAGCCGAATTTGGTTACTTACAATGCTGTAATTGATGCTTGTGGTAAAGGAGGTGCAGATTTTAAGAGGGTAGTGGAGATTTTTGATGAGATGTTGAGGAATGGGGTGCAACCGGATCGAATTACCTATAATTCGCTACTTGCTGTTTGCAGCCGAGGAGGGCTGTGGGAGGCAGCTAGGAAGTTGTTTAATGAGATGGTAGAGCGGGAGATTGACCAGGATATCTACACGTATAATACACTTTTGGATGCGATTTGTAAAGGAGGGCAGATGGATTTGGCATATCAGATTATGTCGGAGATGCCATCAAAGAATATCTTGCCTAATGTGGTGACTTATAGTACTATGATTGATGGCTATGCTAAAGCTGGTAGATTAGAAGATGCCTTGAATTTGTTTGATGAAATGAAATATTTGGCTATTGCTCTAGATAGAGTTTTGTATAATACATTGCTTTCGGTTTATGCAAAGCTGGGTAGGTTTGAGGGCGCATTGAGTGTTTGCAGGGAGATGGAGAATTCAGGGATCACTAGGGATGTTGTATCATATAATGCACTTCTAGGTGGGTACGGGAAGCAAGGAAAGTATGATGAAGTCAGAAGAATGTACCAAGACATGAAAGAAGAGCGTGTATCACCAAACTTACTAACTTATTCAACACTGATTGATGTGTATTCAAAAGGTGGTTTGTATAGGGAGGCAATGGAAGTTTTTAGAGAGTTTAAGCGGGCAGGATTAAAGGCTGATGTTGTTCTTTACAGTGAACTTATCAATGCTTTGTGCAAAAATGGGATGGTGGAATCTGCTGTTTCTTTGCTTGATGAGATGACAAAGGAAGGAATAAGGCCTAATGTTATCACTTATAATTCTATTATTGATGCCTTTGGTCGCCCAGCAGAGGCAGATTCCTCACTTGATGCTGCCAGTGGAGGAAGTGGGCTAAAGATGGAATCTTCTCTTTCAAATCCCGGTGGGGATGCCAATGAAAATGAGGTTGGAAATAAGGAGGATAATCAGATTATAAAGATGTTTGGGCAACTTGCCGCTGAGAAAGAAGGCCATTGGAAGAATAATAAGAAGGGTAGACAAGAAATCTTATGCATTCTAGGAGTCTTTCAAAAAATGCATGAGTTGAATATCAAACCAAACGTTGTCACCTTTTCTGCGATCTTAAATGCTTGCAGGTACGCTTTTTGTTCTTGTGCTCTTCAGTCTTTCAATTTATGAGGGTTCTTGTTGCGTAAGGGTCATCTATATGGAGATCTTAAACTTTAATTCATCTATGTCTGCATAAAGTTCTTGACTTTATGCATTAATGTCGAGAATACCATTTCCTCTAAGCAACATTATTAACTAGCTAAAAATTCAATAGTTGGGTTTGGTGAATTGAATTGGCATGGTGGAAGTTTTAGAAATGAGATCAACATATTTGATGAAAATTTTCCCGTTTGCCGGCTGTTAGTTTTAGAAATGAAAAATTTTCCCGTTTACCAACTGTTATCAAGTATGGATTAACAGTTACTCATATATGGTGTAATGAGCATAATGGGCACTTGATGATGTCAGTTTGGTTCTAATCTTTTCGAACTCCAAAGTCCAAGGATCTCACCGAATTTAAGCTAATCTGTAAAAGGGTGATTTGTCTTGTAAATGCAGCCGTTGTAATTCATTTGAAGATGCTTCGATGTTATTGGAGGAACTCCGGTTATTTGACAACCAGGTCTATGGGGTTGCCCATGGACTTCTTATGGGCTACAGGGAAAATGTATGGGTTCAGGCTCAGTCTCTGTTCGATGAAGTAAAGCAGATGGACTCTTCCACTGCATCTGCTTTCTATAATGCTCTCACAGACATGTTATGGCACTTCGGCCAGGTTAGTTTAGCGAGTCCTGGCCTTTAATACGTTGTATATTGTATAGCTGCCCAAGTACTTAACTTTATCAAGCTCACCAATTTTATCATGCTGCATAATTTGATAATTCTTTACAAATTGGTTTCATTAGAAACTAGGAGCCCAACTGGTAGTGCTTGAAGGCAAACGCCGAAATGTGTGGGAGAGTATGTGGTCTAATTCTTCCTTAGATCTTCATTTAATGTCTTCTGGGGCTGCTAGGGCAATGCTCCATGCTTGGTTGCTCAACATACGCTCTGTAGTGTTTGAAGGCCAAGAATTGCCAAAGCTATTGAGGTATGCATATAATGTTGTGAGTGTTTTGAACATATGTTTTGACTTTGTTGTTATGGGAACAAGAACAAAAATGTTGAACTCTGGGTTTTAAATTTTGGTGCAGCATTTTGACCGGCTGGGGAAAGCATAGCAAAGTAGTTGGAGACAGCACTCTGAGACGAGCCATTGAGGCTCTTCTGATTAGCATTGGCGCACCATTTCAGGTGGCCAAGTGTAATATAGGCAGATTTACTTCGACGGGGCCAGTGGTGGCTGCCTGGTTGAAAGAATCCGGCACTCTGAAGGTGCTTGTTCTTCATGACGACAGGACTTATCGACAGACTGCTAAGTTGGACCGAGTTTCAAATTTCCAAACGTTTTCCTTGTAGTACTTTGTATCAATTTTTTTTTTTTCATTTGTATCCATCCCTTTTAATGTTTATATAATAATCTAATTTGTACAAGTGTACGTGTTTATGGAATTGATTTTGACGATCAGATGTGATAACGGGACAACACTACAATATTTCAGCCAGAGTCAGTCTGATTTTCATGAAAACAGAGTTAATACCGGGGGCTTTCAGCAAAATAGGCGAATTTTGGGACGTTCTTTATAAATTTCTGTTTTTCAAACACTATCAAAATGCCTAGTATACCAGTTTTAGTAGTAAAATGATTGGTATATGAGTTTAATCATGTGGTATATGAGATAATGAAATACATTCAATATTCTGTAAGAAAAAAAAGTATACATTCAATATAAAATAGAATAAAAATTGATTTGCGAATATAATGATACACGGCTATTTAGCAAAAGAGACCAAAAAAGTTGTCATCTTGAAATGAGATGAAAGAAAGGGCTATAGTAAAAGCTCTCTAATATTTTATTATGGAACCCGAAAAGGGAAATCTTTTAATTTCCTGCAACATTTCTTAAGCTATCATTTTAGCGGTACTAAATTACTAGGGAGGTATCATTTTGTATTATTGAAAAATTTTGGGCAGGTTGAAACAAAAATATATTAACAAAGGTAAATAGTAAAATTTCGGGGTCACTCAATTACTCAAATGATATATATTTTCATTCAATAATTCATGGGCAAGGCGTTATGATATTATGACTTCTGTTTCTTCTTCTTTCAATTCTCATAGTTTCGTCCAAGGACGTCCCACTCGTCCCCAGTATTCTTGTCCTTCAAAAAACTCACTCAGACGCGAAAAGAAGTTGGTCCACCCTTGTTTTGCATGCTACTGAAACTGAACCCGACTTATTATATATATATATTTGTGGACTGATTTTCATAAATAGATCAACATACAATGAAACTATTTTCTATGAATATATGTTACAGGTCCACCCTTATTTTACGCGGCAAATTCACCTGGTTAGTACTAATTTGGCATAATGTGACTTTTATATAATAATTTTTTTAAAATTGACATTTTTAACAGTATCACGAATTAATGAGTTAATCGTCCTAAAAATCATTTTTCAAAACATCCTTTAAGTCCAAAGTAATACTATTTATATCAATTTCTCATTTTACATTAACATTCCTAAAGTAGTATTGCTACTGCGAAGTGGCCCAGTTGCAAATGGACCGAGTGCATATTGTCGATTTATATATATATATATATAAAAGAAAACCGAAAACGAGTAGGAGTTTGTAAACCTGTTTGACTTGCAATCTTGTTACCTACCGTGAAATAATTGATAGCCACCAAGCCCTTTTTTTTATTATTTTTTTTTAAAGAAAAAGCTGGATGAACTTACTCGAATACCATAATGAGATATTACACTGTGGCACTACGACTCCAAAATCCGTAATATTAAGGCACGTTGTATTTGGTGAGTATTCTGCCGGTAATGAATCCTATGTTGGTGGATATGAGTGTATCAACAAGCTAGGAATGAACAGGAGCCTTTTTGACTTGTATATTCTCAATGACACGTAGTTTTGATATGAAAGTAACGTCCCGACGGCAGGGACTGCACGAATTAACTTGGTTGTGAGACTAGTGCTATTACAGATTGCACCGGCCATGCATGCATAAGCCACTCGTAGAAACCTTTAAGCAAACGTAATGATTTCAAGTAATACAGGAGTGGTAAGTACTCTCCAAAACTTCCCCTATAAAGATGGTTGCCAACTGAACATATACTACAAAACAGCATTATTAGTTATAGTATATTTGCTACTCTGATCCATTCCATTTCTCTTGTTTTGTGCTCTACTGATCTTATTCGATTTTATTTTTCTTAAGAGAAACATGGGAAAGAGTATGGGCAACATTGGAGTCATTGTTTTAATGACGATGATGGTGGTAACAACAATAGGAGAGGGACACAGAAAAGAAAAGTCTAATTGCTTCGGTGGGAATACTGGTAGAGGGGGTGATAATAATTATGTTGGTGGGGGAGTGGGTGCAGGTGGTAGTGTTGGAGGGGTAAGTGGAATAGGCGTAGGTGGGGGTGCTGGTGGTGGTGTTGGGGCTGGAGGTGGAGCAAGTGCAGGTGGAAGAGGAGGTGGAATAGGCGTAGGTGGGGGTGCTGGTGGTGGTGTTGGGGCTGGAGGTGGAGCAAGTGCAGGTGGAAGAGGAGGTGGAATAGGGTGCAGGTGGTAGTATTGGCGGGGGTGCAATGGGTGGAGGTAGAGGTGGCGCAAGTGGAACTGTTAGCGGTGGAGGAGGTGGGGTGTTCTTGTTGGTTTTAAAACACTTTTTGCGATTGGCTTAAGAATATTTAAATTTTTTTTTAAAGTAATTGATTATACGATTGCACAGTATTAATTCATAGTAAATAAGAATATAAAAAAAATGATAGATCTAATATCTCTCGTAGTATATCAGCAGATTTTAGCTTTTCTATCTTCTAAACTACAATCTTAGACTCAAGCACAACTAGATAAATGTATGAGCGTTACGTATAATTTCTTAAAACTCATATTTTAGCTCTTTACAATATTCTCAACATATAATATTACAAGAGTTGGTTCTATAGAGAATAAAAAGACTCTCTTCTTTTTATCTCTAGTTTATGAAAGCTCTGTAGAAAATAATAAGTTGTATTTGTTGCTAGGGTTTCACCTTTTATATATATATAAATATATATATATGTATTTGTTTATTAAAATATTTAATAAATTAATTAATTAATTGTATTAATTAATATATATATATATAACATTTTCATTTTTTTAGTTTTATTTTGATTTTGAAACGTAAAGTTTATAAATATATTTAAATTAATTAATCTAATTAATTAATATTTATATATATCTCAATAAAAAATACTTTACAATTTCCTGTATGTCTAATTATCTTATAATTAGATATTTTTAAATTCAAAATTTAAACAAATTAGGAAACTTATCTCTCTATAATTTAAATTAATTAATTAATTATTAATAATTATTAATTACCTATAGATAAACTATTTTTCTAGACAAAGTGTGTAGTAACATAAATAATGAAATATCTAGTACAGTATTTATAAGAGGTAGAATTGGCAACTTATGGACTTATAATTCAAGCTCCAATAAATTATGATAATTAATTAAAATATTTAATTAATTTGTCAAAATTATTAATTCTAGTATTACTCCACTAAAAATCTGGAATTGTACTCTTGAAATTACATAATTAATTTACTCAGAAAACAACGAACAGTCTATCGATTCAATCATTACATGTAATTCAATCATCCATAGATAGTTCATAATTGGAGTTAGGTCATATTCTATTTACCTCTCCAATTACATCTTTATCTTTATGTACTACTGATTCTTTAATGAACAATTAATTTATAAATCTATTATAAATTGAGTACTCAAACTGTTCAAGTCTTGAATTAATATACAAAGAATCATCTTTCTAGCTTCCTAATGGAAGAAATAGATTTCACATCTGTAAGTTACATTCTCAGCTATTCATCTCATCATACTCTCAAGATACAAGTATTTCGATATGCTTAAAAAACAATCATTAACAAATATATTAAAGAACATGATATTATAAATAGGAGTTTATAACTACTCAGGATTTAGATTAATCTACATATAATCATCTAGTGACATTATTTGAACTCTCATTAGTTAACGGAATTTATGTGAGATTCAATCATATCTTGTTCAATTCTATATAATTGAATTATATAAAATACTTTCATCGTGATGTTAATACATCAGTAATCCAGATAAAATTATTACATTCCCAATGTTAATGGACCGTATTAATAATATTTAATTAAAAATATCAAACTTTAAGTAATTATTATGGACTATGTTTAGTTTATTATCTATAAATTTAATCCTCTTATATATTAAATTTATAGTCATATAAATAAATTATGTATTTTCTAATATTTTAAGATATACTAATTATACAAATTTAAATAGAAAAATATCATTTTATTAATTCAGCAAATATCTAAAATATACAAATTATGTATTTTCTAATATTTTAAGATATACTAATTATACAAATTTAAATAAAAAAAAATATTATTTTATTAATTCACCAAATATCTAAAATATACGTCTAAATCAGGAGGACTATAATGTGGGAGGTGGTGGTGGAGCCGGTGCAGGCGGCATTGCTGGTGGTGGTGTTGGAGGAGGAAACGGTGCAAGTGGTGGAGTTGGGGCAGGCGGTGGTGCTGGAGCTGGTGCAGGTGGAGTAGGTGCAAGTGGTGGTGCCGGAGCTGGTGCAGGTGGGGCTGTTTGTGGTGGAGTTGGAGCTGGAGGCGGAGTAAAATTGTAGGATTTGTATGTCATAATTTAAGTCCCTTTCCT
Source organism: Parasponia andersonii (assembly GCA_002914805.1). Taxonomy (NCBI): domain Eukaryota; kingdom Viridiplantae; phylum Streptophyta; class Magnoliopsida; order Rosales; family Cannabaceae; genus Trema; species Trema andersonii. The sequence goes on from JXTB01000119.1 coordinate 588,335, forward strand.
GAACATAAGCATTAACTATAAACAAGAAAAGAAGCTAAACAAAAAGTCTATACATAATTGGGTTTTCAAAGCAAACAGCTTTATGTACTGATCAATATGAACGAAAGTTATTTCACTCTTTCATCAACTCACTCTACGGCTTCACAACTTCAATATGGAAAGTCAATTTGCCTGAAGTGACTTGGGCCTTGTACTTGGATCAACTAAAGGCCAGGAAGATCAATGCAGGTCCCTGGGCTCTATAATACTGCAGGTACAGTTGGCCCGGGCCAATATTTGGACTCTTCTTTTTTCTTTTGAGGTATTTATAGCAGTTTACGAGGACAATATTAGATTCATATCATTTGTATTTTTTTTTTCTCTTCTACAAAAGAAAACTACTATTTCTTTTTTGTTTTCAAAAAAGAGAAAGAGAGTGAGTAATTACAGTAATCACTGTAATCTTACCTCTTACAATTCAATGAGTCAATGTCCCTTTCCCCCCTATTAGAGGCATATAACCAAATATATGATTTTTTCTTTTAATATGTGACTGGTATATTAGATTCAGTTTTATTCTATAGTAAATAAGTTTATACACTATCAACTGATATATTCGACCATTTAGTTATAAAACCTAAAAGAAGGACGTCTAATATAATGGTGTCAAAAATATCCATTTCGTGAAAAGCCCAGGAGAGGTAAAGAGGAATCGGAGTGAGTTGGCGTTTTGGCTATATACTTGATTTGAAAGAAAATATTACACCAAACAACTTTTTTTTGTGCATTTTTCTGAAAATGACATTTTTGGTGTGTGTCAAGAACTTCTTAACCATAAAAATCTATTATGGTCGTGACCATAAATTAAGACGTTCTTGACACTTTTTAAAATGTCATTTCCAAAAAAATACACAAAAAAACTATTTTGGCCTAAATTACTTCTACCCATATCCTTTTAATCAATCTCAAAAAAGTGATAATATTTACATGCCCTAAAGGACAGTCACGACACACTCTCTATCTCCATCCACAGATCCAGACCCCACCAGATAGAGCCACCTCCTTTCTCTTCTCTGAGTTCTCTCTTCTTTCCTCGCACAGTCATGCAGTGCAGTCGAGCCCTCAGTTCCCTTATCTCCTTTCTTTTACATCGTCACACAAACACAAACCCTCTCTTCTAGCCGAGAAACAAAAGTCTTTGTAGTTTTATGATAACTTGATTCTATGTTCAATTCTAACGTTTCAAGTAAATAAAGACGGAGCCCTCAAGGGGCGCAATTGCCCCTACTTAAATTTTACAAAAAAACAAATTGTATATATATATATATATATATTAATTGTATTATTTAAGTTAAATATTATTTTTATAAAATTTTGTTACTTAAAACTATATTGGGCTTAGTTTTTCTAACTCTAAATCTGACTTTTAATATCTAAATCAATCCATTTTCTTTTTCAAAAATTCAAGAGTCTAAGACAATACAGGTATATAGCATGTGAATGACAATACAGTGAGGTCTGAGCATGATTAGCTAAATAGAAAAGAGAGAGGGGAAAAAAGAGAAAAAGGGAGAGAGGGAAGAATAAGAAGGACGACAATGACCAGAATTAAGACAAAAGCCAAAAAGCTAAAAGAGAAAGTTACAACAAGTGAGAGATTGAGGAAGGGCTCAGCCGCCCAAGGAGAACAGAGATACGCACATCAAGTATGAGGGTCTGAGGGGACTACAAATCTTTTGATTCTTTAGGTAATGCAAACTTTTTCATTATTTCTTATTAAATAGAATTGTAAATTATTTTATTAGGTTGAATTCAAAGTATGATTATAAAAAATTAGGATTTTCAAAATTGCTCAATTTGAAAATTGAACAATAAAATTATCCTATTTGTAACCTTTTTTTCACTAGAATCCTATTATAGTTTTGCTCATCAACTTTAGTTAGCTATAATAGTTGTGACTAAAAAGTATATTCAAATTGCATCACTCTTTAGTTTGGTTACTAGTGTCGTGAATGTTGTTGGAGCATCGTCTAAACGTTGTGATCTTCTTCAAGATAAACAAGCAAAAATTGTTATCAAAGTAATTAAAAATAGTGAAGTTTCAAGTAGACAGGATCTTGTTCACAATATTACTCTTAAATGTCCTGGTGATACATATTGGAGTTCTTCCTAGGGTACTTTGATAAGTTTGATTAGCATGTTTTTACGTATAATTGATATCTTTGATATGATTATTGACGATGGATCAAATTCTGAATAAAGATGTGAAATAAATAATTTATTAGAGCCGATACAATCTTTTGAATTTGTCTTTAGTCTACATCTAATGAGAACCATCTTATGTGTTACAAATGAATTCTCAAAGGTATTACAAAAGAAAGATCAAAATATTATAAATGCCATGAACTTATTGAAAATATGTAAATAACGACTCCAAGTGATGAGAGACAATGGGCATGATTGTTTTTTAGAACAAGCTTATTACTTTTTTTTTTCAGAAGCATGATATTGATATTCCTAACATGGATGATATGTTTATGCACCGAGGTCACTCACGGTGTAAGACTCAAGAAATGACAAATTTATATCACTCCTATGTGGATTTATTCTATGTTACAATAGATATACAACTTTAAGAGTTAAATAACTATTTTTCTGAAATAAATATTAAGTTATTGCTTTGTGTAATATGCTTATGCCTAAATAATTCATTCAATACTTTTGACAAAAAGAATATAATTTGCCTTGCTGAATATTTTCCCGAAGATTTTTCAACATTTGAGCTAATGGTACTTGATGATTAACTTGAAACTTAAATTATTGACATGCACTCTAGTAAAAAGTTCATAGGAATCAAAGGTCTTAGTGATTTTACATAAAAGTTGGTTGTAAAAAAAAAAAAAAGGTATATCCATTAGTACATATACTTGTGACTTTGGCATTATTTCTTGTAGTTACTACGGCTACTCCTGAAAGAGTATTCTCTACTACGAATATTGTTAAGAATCGAATGTACAATTGAATCGGAGATGAATAAATGAATGATAGTTTGATCACATATATTGAAAAATATGTATTTAATAGTATTGATAATGAGATCATTCTTTGACATTTTTAAAATATGAAAACCTACAAAGAAAAATTGTAATGTATGAGTATAATTATGATATTTTACATATGTCAATGCCATTATCTTGTTCTAAACTTTTGTTCTTAATTAAGTCATACCCCCCTCTAACTTTTAACCTTGGTACTGTCCCTGTAAGTAAATATCTTTTTTTTCTGTTTAGATTGAGTGATGACTTTTTTTTTCGTTTATGTTTCTAACATTTCAAAAGAGCTTCTTTTGTCTGTTTATATTTCAATGACGCTTTTTTTTCCTTTTTGTTTTAGATCTTTTTTTATTTATTGTTTATATTTCATTATATTATTTGTTTATGTACATGTAAATTAGTTGTTTATGTACATATTGCTTGTTGCAGTAGGTGTGTTCTCTTTGCGTGTTTTTTATTTTTTTAAAAAAAAGTGTTTTCTTTACTCTTATCTATCTAATTGTTATATTTATAGGTTTTCAATCCAATATGTATTTTTTTTTACCATTAGATCATCATATAATGGTGATCCAACGACTATAATGAAGTGCATGCAAAATGTGCACCATAAGTGCTATTTTTCTCTCTTACTTTTTATTATAAAAAATGTGTATGATAAATTTTCATTGGCCAAATTGATACATGTGTATAAGTAAAAAAAAATACCTTCTATATTGGTGCCCATATTTATATTACATCTATATATATATATGCTTTTTTTTTTGTATACGTGATTGATTTAAAAAAAATACTGTGTAGGACTGATTTTAAAAAAATGGTTACGAGAATTGGTGTAATATATTTGCTGAAGTTGGTTTTTTTATGTTTAATTGTATTTATTTCATAGAAAATAAATACAATTAAAATTTGGAGATTTAGGGTTTTAAGGGGCTAATGTGGTGCATTTTGAAAGATGGGTCTTTGGTGGATCGATCAAGCTATTGAAGGAGAGAAGAGGTGGCGGTGGCACGTTTACATGACGCTTCAAGTTAGTTTGTCTTTGTCTTCGATTTTGACTTCAATCTTGGATGGTTTTCACTGAAGCATTTTTTTTGGTTGGGTTCTCATTGTTACATTATCTATATATACTATTGGTGCAGAAAACCACTTTACAAATAATGTAAAACACTATACAAATAACAGTAGTTTTTTTTTTTGGCTATTTTGTGTAGATTGAGGGGAGATAGACCGGATGTATGTGGATCCATTATTATGATTTTTCTCTTAAGATTAGTATTGAGGTTTGTATTTAGTTCTAATTATTTGGTCTTTTCATGGTTATCTTTTTTCGTGAATTGAGAAAATTACATGTGCTTGTTTCATTTAATTTAGGATTTGGGCTGAGTTTTTAGTCATTTTGCTAAGGTCTTAGGTGTTGTGTTTGATACTGATCAATTCTGTGTTTCTCTCTCTCCCTTGAATATTTTCTTTTTTTTCCTTCTCTCTTTGTTTTTCACGTCTGGTTTTCTCTCTCTTTATATAGATCGTCTATTTCTCTTCTTCTTTGAGTTTATGGTGTTTTTGGGTTTCGTTATTTGATTTGTTTTTTTTTTTTGTTCTAAACTCTCATTTTTCCTTTTCTTCCTTTGAGATTTTTTTATGTGTTCTACGGTCTTAATTGCCTTTCTTCCTATTTTTATCTTCCGTGCTTCGATTTTGGGTTCGTTAATTTCGGCCAAATGGTATGGATCTAATCTTTCTGGTATTTTCTTGTTTTGAAACTTTGTCTTTTAACATATATATTTAGGTGTAATATTCTTCATATTTTGAATGATTTTTTAATTTTTTTGTTTATATATCAAATCATTCGTATTGTTGTGAATTTTCTATTGCAATGAAAATGTTTGTTGATTATCTTTAATGTTTATTTGCTCTTTCTATGGTTTAGGTTTTTTATTTGGGCTTAGGTTTTTTATTTAGACTTTGGTTCCTACATATGGTTGTTTTTGTATTTTAGGTTTTTGCTTAGGCTTTGATTCTGAGATATTGAGTTTTAATCTTTTGGGTGCAATTTTTGTTAATGGGTTGATTGGACTATTTTTCTGTTGGACTTGTGGCTTTGAGATTAGAGTTGGTTTGTTCAAAAAAATTCCTTAAATAATTTAAAACTGAAACAATCATCGAAAAAAATGGATTTGTCAAGTATAAACATAGAAATACAACATTTTATATACAAAAAGAATGTATTAAATTAGATAACAGATTTGTAGTTTCTTATAACAAAGATTTATGCTTAAAATTCTATGCCTATATAAATATAAAAATACGTTCACATTCTAATAAAATATTTATTTAAATATTTAACAAAATGTCTAGATAGAATAAGAACAATAATAAAAGATAATATATGTATAGAACACTCTGGACAAACTATTTATAAAGAAATCAATGAAATAAAAAACTATATTAATTGCCTATATATAACATCATACGAAGCTATATGGAGAAATTCGAATATCTCATATATCATACAAATCTAGCAGTACAAAGATTAACGATTAACAGTTCATTTATCACAAATGTAAAATATAATATTATATTCAAATTAACGTCTTAGATAATATAATCAAATAACTAGGAATCCAAATAACAATTTTGATAGAATAGATGGAAATTAATAAAATTAATACAAAAGCCAGATAACTTTCTTATATATAATTCTCCACTAAATAGGTATGGAATAATAAATACAAAATTTTGACTCCTAAAAAATCATGATACTCAATTATATCCATCCAAATTCTGTAGAATTAGGCAGCATGTGATGCACTAGGTTTATTAAGAGATGACAAAAAATAGAACGAATCAATATTTGAAATTTCATTTTAGTCAATACCACATCAACTGCGACAATTATTTACTATAATTTTGTTATGTTGTAATGTAAATAATCCAGCAATATTACTAGAAAATCACTAAAAGCTTATGGCAGAAGATATTCTATATAGAATCAAAACCTCATTCAATAATCCAAACTTTTAGATTTTTGAAAATGAACTATATAATTATGTACTATATGAATTAGAAAAGTAATTAAATTTAAATTCATCAATTCTAACGAATTTCAATTTACTGTTACCAATTGGAACATTACTTGATGACTTAAATAACAAACTCTTACAAGAAGAATTAGATTATAATATAAATAAATTAAGATAAGAAAATATTATTTGAAAAAAAAAACTTAAATAATAAACAACGTTATAACTATGAACAAATTATAGAATCATTAAACAATAAAAGATAAGATTTATTCTTTATTTATGGACAATGAAATACCGAAAAAACTTATTTATAGAATGCTATTATTACAAAAGTCAGATTAAATAATGGAATCGTTTTAGCTGTCACACCTTTTTGAATAGCTTCATTATTATTACCTGAAGGTAAAATTATACAATCAAGATTCCGAATATCGTTATTAACTGATAAATTTTCTACCTGCCACATCAAAAAATGAACTCAGTTGGCAAAATTAATTGAAAAAATATCATTAATATTATGGGATGAGACACCAATGAATAACAAACATTGTTTCGAACCTTTAGACAAAACATTACAAGATTTAAAAGATAATTTTGACTAACCTTTTGTTGGAATGACAATTATATCAGGCGGTGATTTCCGACAAATTTTGCATGTTATACCTGTGGGAATAAAAGAAAACATAATAAATGCAAGCATAAATAATTCTTATCTATGGCCATATTTTAAATTATTATCTCTAATAGAAAATACGAGATTAAAAAAATCCTAATACAATAGAACAAGAAAAAAAAGAATTTTCAGAATTTTCAAAATGGATATTAAATGTTGGAAATGGGTTTCTAATATGTTTACTTATAAAGACTGAATTTTTTTTTTAACATAAATACAAAAGCAAGATTTTTTTTTCAAATTTTCATATTATTTTTCTTAGAAAAATATAATTAAAAAAAATTAGAAAAATATCATTATTAAAATGGTTATTGGTTACCAGTTCCTGAAAATTGATTACCAGTTATTGATTATTAGTTATTAATATATTTGGTTACTAGTTACTAATTATTATTTTTAAAAATGATATTTTTAAAAATAATATTTTTATAACTATTTTTTAAAAAATGGTATTTTCTAATAAAAATCGTACTACACCTAAAAAAAAATCAAACCACTGTATTTTTCAAATTTGTTTCTGAAATACCGTAAAAAGGAAATTTCCCCAAGCATAGAGTCCGGATGTAAAACAAGGCCGGACCGACAAACAGCCACGCCCCGTTCACCAATATATGAAGGTAGCCCAAGCCCGTTAACTGCTTCCCGCAGATCAGGCCCAGGCCCATATCTAATTTTCTGATTTCTCTCGAAAGGCAGAGAGACACCTCGAGAAACCCTCTTTTGAGCTCTCTTTCACTCATTCTCTTTGAGCATTCAAGACTCTTCGCGCCCTCTCTTTTGCCTTCGAAACTTTTTCTCTCGTCAGGTACCTTCTTTTTCTTATGTTGGTCACTATTTGTAATGTTCTTCATTTCCCTCGCTCATCGATTTTGTTTTTATTTTTATTTATTTTTTACCCGTTAACTAACTATGAATTTGAAGCTGAAGAAACCCTTTAGTCTATTGGTAATCAGCGATTTAGAGCAAACAATTTTGTTCAGAATGGAAATTTTAGGAGACCCAGGTGCTAGATATTTGCTCCATTGTAGAATTATTTGAAGTTTCTTGTTTTCTTGTGTTTAATTGAAGTGACTAAAAGAAGAAAACAGACTATTTACTGTTATTTTCATAATGGGTTCTCTAATCTGTAACTGGAAGACTTAACATGGTATAAGAAAGTTAGAGAGTTGGGTGTTTGATGTTATAAGTTGATTTACACATTTAGTTCTTGTATTGTATCAGAAAAATGAAAAGCACTTTGTTTTGGATTGATTTAATGTAACCTAATTGATGGTTTAGTGGTTATATTGGTGATCTAATTATCTTTTGGGATATGACAGATTTGAGAAAAAAAAATGGATGACAGTCTCTACGATGAGTTCGGAAACTACATAGGACCTGACATTGAGTCTGACCAAGAGAGTGATAGGGAAGATGATGATGAAGATCTTCCAGATAGGCCTGGTGAGGAAGGAGCGGCATCGGATGGTGAAGATGCGGCAGGTGCTTCTAACAGTTGGTTAACTGCCTCGAACGATGTTGATATGGATAATCAGATAGTCCTTGCCGAGGACAAAAAGTACTATCCTACTGCAGAAGAGGTTTATGGCGAAGATGTTGAGACATTGGTTATGGATGAAGATGAACAAACCCTTGAGCAACCAATTATTAAACCTGTTAGGAATATCAAGTTTGAAGTTGGGGTGAAGGATTCTTCAACTTATGTGTCAACCCAATTTCTTGTTGGTCTAATGTCAAACCCCACTTTGGTTCGGAATGTTGCACTCGTGGGGCATTTGCAGCATGGGAAGACTGTCTTCATGGATATGTTGATTGAACAAACTCACCGTATGTCTACGTTTGATCCAAATAGTGAGAAGCATATGAGATACACAGACACAAGGATTGATGAACAAGAGAGAAGGATATCAATCAAAGCAGTTCCAATGACTCTTGTTCTTGAGGATAGCCGTTCAAAATCCTACCTGTGTAATATCATGGACACTCCTGGTCATGTCAATTTCTCTGATGAAATGACTGCTGCCTTGAGGCTTGCTGATGGTGCTGTGTTGATTGTGGATGCTGCAGAAGGAGTCATGGTAAATCTGTCTATTTCTCTTCTCAGCAAAGATAATAAAATAAAAAATGTCCGCCCACTTCTGTTTAAAACCTGGTGTTGAATTCTCTCTCTTTCTTCCGGATTTGTTTTTTACTTTTCAAATTTAAGTTTTACGAATAATTTTTTCTTGCACATGTTGCCAACTTAGAATGACGTTTTCTTTTTCACTCCGAGTCTGAATCAAAATTTCACAAAAGTGTGGCCAACTTTAGATGATCATGTTTGAAGGGGCCACTCAATTGCTTTTTGATGAAGAAATTAGAAAGTTGATTGAATTGAGCAACAAAGTTTGAGACCTGTTGGAGGACTGGTTAATTAACATTTTGCAACCATTATGTGTTTTGGGGCTGGAAAAACCCAATATTTGTTACTTTATTCGTATCTTTTTTATTGAAGAAACCTGTAAGAATTATGTGATTTCTACATTGTTTTTTAAGATTCTCCTATGCACAGGTGAATACAGAGAGGGCTATACGTCATGCAATCCAAGATCGCCTGCCTATTGTAGTTGTGATCAACAAGGTATTCTTTCTTTCCTATTCTTTTTATTGTTTGGCCTCTTTATATCATATATCTCATATCAATGCTAGGTTTTGATCAATCCTATGAGAATTAGCTTCTATACACGGTTCCCTCTCCTGTTATCGCTTTCTTTTCCTTTCCCTTTTCCAGTTGAGTATTGCTTGTAACTCTCCCAGTATCTTATTTGTATTGCTTCTTAATTCAAGGTTGACAGGTTGATTACAGAACTTAAACTGCCGCCACGGGATGCTTATTTTAAGTTAAGGCATACTCTGGAAGTAATCAATAACCACATATCTGCTGCCTCCTCTACGGCTGGTGATGTCCAAATTATTGATCCAGCTGCTGGAAATGTTTGCTTTGCTAGTGCTACTGCTGGATGGTCATTCACTTTACAATCGTTTGCTAAATTATACGTGAAACTCCATGGAATCCCCTTTGATGCTGATAAGTTTGCTTCTCGACTTTGGGGAGATACGTATTATCATCCAGATACGAGGGCTTTCAGAAGAAAACCTCCTCCAAGTGGAGGAGAAAGATCTTTTGTCCAGTTTGTGCTTGAACCGCTTTACAAGATATATAGCCAGGTGATTGGAGAACATAAGAAGAGTGTCGAGGCAACTCTTGCAGAGCTAGGTGTCACTCTTAGCAATGCGGCTTACAAATTGAACGTTAGACCTTTATTAAGGCTGGCATGTAGCTCAGTTTTTGGTTCAGCCTCAGGCTTTACTGACATGCTGGTTCATCATATTCCTTCCCCTGGGGAAGCTTCGACTAGGAAGGTTGACCACATATATACTGGGCCAAAAGATTCTTTAATCTACAAGGCCATGAAAGATTGTGATCCTTATGGTCCTCTGATGGTTAATGTGACCAAGCTTTATCCCAAGTCTGACTGTAGCATATTTGATGCTTTTGGTAGGGTTTACAGTGGCAGGATTCAGACTGGTCAGACTGTACGTGTACTGGGAGAAGGTTATTCTCCAGAAGATGAGGAAGATATGACAGTTAAAGAAGTAACCAAATTATGGGTTTATCAAGCTCGAGATAGAATACCTATAGCTGAGGCTCCTCCTGGTACTTGGGTTCTCATTGAAGGAGTGGATGCTTCAATCATGAAAACTGCCACTCTATGTAGTCAGTATTATGATGAGGATGTCTATATCTTTCGTCCTCTACAGTTCAATACCCTTCCAGTAGTGAAGACGGCTACTGAGCCCTTGAATCCCAGTGAGCTGCCAAAAATGGTGGAAGGTCTAAGAAAAATCAGTAAGAGCTATCCTCTGGCCATTACTAAAGTTGAGGAATCTGGAGAGCACACTATCTTGGGTACAGGAGAACTGTACTTGGATTCTATTATGAAGGATCTAAGAGAGCTGTATTCCGAAGTAGAAGTCAAGGTATATATTTTCTCACGCCTACAATGCTTTTTTTTTTTTCCCTTTTTTTTCATTTTTTTTGTTTTGTTTTTTTTTTTGGCGCTTATAAAGTTATTATTTAACTTGCTCATAATACTCTTTTTTCATTAAAAACATAAATTTCTTCCAAGGGCTTTTGTTCAGTCTATTATATGCTTTGCTGCTTAGAGTGTTACAAAATAATGTAGGTGGCAGATCCTGTTGTTTCATTCTGTGAAACAGTGGTGGAGTCTTCATCAATGAAATGTTTTGCTGAAACACCCAACAAGAAGAATAAAATAACCATGGTAGGGAAACCGTCCAATCTTTACTTTACTAATGCAGTACATGCTATTCATTTTTGTGCAATCATTTAAAATTTTTACACTCTTGTACAATTTTAGATTGCTGAGCCACTGGAGAGAGGACTTGCAGAGGACATAGAGAACGGTGTTGTAAGCCTTGATTGGCCACGTAAGGATATTGGTAACTTTTTCCAGACACGTTATGAATGGGATGTGCTCGCTGCGCGGTCCATATGGGCATTTGGTCCTGATAAGCAGGTAACAAATATATTCTTATTAAAAGGAGAGGAAAAAATGCTCGTGCTCTAGTAATACGGATGAATGTGGAGTTTGAAATTTATGATACGTGGCTAAATTATATTGATCATACTGGTTGTACTAAATAAATATAGAATACCTATCTTATTCTAATCAAAATTTCTTAGCCCCTAGTCTTGTTTCTCACATTTTTCTTAACAATTCCCTCACGTTTAGGGACCTAACATTCTGTTGGATGACACACTTTCAACTGAAGTCGACAAAGGCTTGCTGAATGCTGTCAAGGATTCTATTGTCCAAGGGTAATCAATATAGGGTTTTTTTTTCACCCAGCCCTATTTTTGGTGACCTCATTCCTTGCCTACTAATTACAGTTTGATGTATTCTGACCAGATTTCAGTGGGGTGCTCGAGAAGGACCTCTCTGTGATGAGCCTATCAGAAATGTAAAGTTCAAAATTGTTGATGCAAGAATTGCCCCTGAGCCATTGCATCGTGGATCTGGTCAGATCATTCCCACAGCTCGACGTGTGGCCTATTCATCTTTTCTTATGGCAACCCCACGGCTTATGGAACCTGTATATTATGTGGAGGTAAATACTTGTGTTGCTGCTGTAAACAGAACTTTCTATTTATAGTCTCACTCTATGATTTAAGTGTCAAAATTTTATCCAGTTAGTATATGGATGCTAGTGTAAAACTTGGTGCTTATTTTTCGATGTGTGATTGACTTATGATACATTGTTTCAGATTCAAACACCAATTGATTGTGTGTCTGCAATTTACACGGTTTTATCTCGAAGACGTGGACATGTTACAGCTGATGTTCCTCAACCAGGGACCCCATCTTATATTGTCAAGGTTGGTTGCTATGTTATGTTACATAGTGCTGATAAGTGATTAGTGATTCGTGCTCCCGGTTCAGGTATATTAGCTTGAGGGTCAAGGCTTCTTGCTGCCATTTGTTCCGGATGCACAATTTTAATAATTAAAGATCAATTTTCAAAATAGGCTTGAAATTTCAAGATTAGGGTAATGTAGCAACTCCAAATGCCTTGTATTATGGCTTCTGGCTTGTTACATGCTAAACCACCTAGTCCCTTGTGAAAGTTTTGATTTTTTAGGTCTGTTGATTCTTGCTTATAATTTCTCCTGAATTTTGTTCTTATCTAATGATATTCTTCTTTTTTTATTTCAGGCATTTTTACCGGTGATAGAATCATTTGGTTTTGAGACCGACTTAAGATATCATACTCAGGGACAAGCATTCTGCCTCTCAGTTTTTGATCACTGGGCTATAGTTCCTGGAGATCCCCTTGATAAGAGTATTGTCCTGCGGCCACTTGAACCTGCACCTATTCAGCACCTTGCTCGTGAGTTTATGGTGAAGACAAGGCGTCGAAAGGTATAATTGTCACACTTGATGAAGCTATATTCAGAGAGTCATGGTTTCCCCTTCTTTAGACCTTAGATTCAGGGTACTGCATCTGAATGCATGCATTTTCAAAAGTACTTTAAGATACTTCAAAACTATTTCCCAAGAAGACACCATTAAAATCTAACCTCTGTTTCTCTTTACCTACATGTCAACCGATATTCAAGGAATTTCAAATTTGTTTTACCTTCCAAGTTTCACTGTGTTGATCCATACCTCATTTGTGATGGAGAACTAAGTTTTGATACTTCTGGGTTGTAGTCTATATTAGGCACATTTTTCGGCACCCAAAAAGCAAAATTTGTACAAAGTTCTCCATGCGCTAGCGATTCCTTTAGTGAGAAGTCTGCTTGATGAGGGAGGGGGAAACACATATCCACGTTCTAACCTACAGTTTGTGATGAAATTTGGCAGGGAATGAGCGAGGATGTGAGCATCAACAAATTCTTCGACGAGGCGATGATGGTGGAACTGGCTCAGCAGGCAGCTGATCTCCACCAGCAAATGATATTATGATTCGTGGCTTGGTGTCTACTTTACCCAATGTTGAGTAGCTGAGGTGGGAGTTTGGAGGCAATTTTGACCTCTAGCAACTGATGCGGAACTAAATATGGAGCTCTTTTCTAGTGGCCATTGGGACTCCATTTCCGGTATTGAGATTGTAGTTGGACATTATGCTCTCTTTGTTATTCTGTCCGTTATCATAAGCTTTGTAAGTTGTAAGCCCAAAGAAAAAGTAGGAGTATTTTAAGCTCTCTGTACTCGGAAAATCTAGTCTCTAATTTTGTAGCTTTATGTTATTCTGATTATATCCTCTTATTCACAAATATTGTTTGTAAATATCTATTGAAAGGGGGCAAATCTTCGGTTAAAATGCATTTGAACGTTTCTGCAACTACCAGCCCATGTTTCACCAAAGCCCAATTTGCAATTCCCCATTTCAGCCCAACATCAAACTCACTAATACTTCAGCCCATATACTTTTCAGAGCCCTAAAATAGCTCTCTTCTTCACTAGCTCTTCCAACTCCGCAGCCAAACCTCCCAGCCAGCCAACCTCTTGAAACATGCTCTATTTTCATTGCCGTTCTCTCTTCTTTGCTTTCTCTAACATTAGTCCATCTCTCTTTCTATGTGTGTGTTATATTCATCTGTTCTCTCTCTTTCTCATCATATTGGTTTTGTTTTTTTTTTTTTTGGGATTTGTCAATATCAACGGATTCTGGCTAACAAACATCCCATAATAAGATAACCTACTTTTCGTTTGTCAAAAAAAAAAAAAATAAAAAAAAATAAATAAAGATACCCTACTTTTCCAAAAGCCTCATCTGACCAATGACATTCTTCCAAGTTTCCTCGTCCCAAACAACCTTCAACCAAGTTTTACAACGTCGGCTTTCTACTAACTAACTCCACACGTATTCGTTTTTCTTTTTGTTTGGATAATATATGATAAATCCTTCTAGATATATTGTGACTCTATATGTCACACATAAAAACAGAGTCAAAGGACAGATCAACAAAAATACTGCGATTACTCGTAAAAGAATATGTTATCTGTGCATAATGGTAAACGGTAAAAGTCAAATTAAAGCTAGTAAACGATTTGACATGCATGGTCTACGTAGTTTCAATCGAGAGGAGTTAAAGAAAAATTTTCATAAAACAAACGAAAAAATGTTATCTATGCATAACGGTAAACGGCAAAATTAAATTAAAGCAAGTGATACAAGTAATCTCTCATTGTCTGTGTCTTTTTTTAAATGAGACAATTTGTACTTGATTGTTTATGTTTGTCTAATGTACGTGGTATTAAATAACTACATACGACACTTAATCCATGCACCGACATTTCTTTGACAATTTTACACGCGCAAACGCGTTTTCAGCCCCCCAAAAAATTTAAATACGAGTTAGGTAATTAAAAAGAATTACTAAAAAATAAAAAGCATAATTATTTGCTTTTCATGTTTATTGACTTTGATGCTGTAGTTTCTTCTAGGCAGTTATGATTTAAGATTGAACTTTCTTTGTTTCCTTAACAAGGCCCACTTATATTTCTATAATTAAGCCTTAAATTCAGCCAAAAAATTCCCTAACAAAATAAATAAATAGATAGTTAAATTAGCGGAATCATAGCAAATATATTTCATACGTGGTTATGTATTTTTTTTAACCGTTAGATCATCATAATTCAATAATTATAATAAAATATATAAAAAAATGTATATTATTAATATTTTTATTATTTTTTAATATAAAAAATATGTATGATAAATTTTCACTACGTCCTATATATACGTATATGGTTATGGGTAAGATTCGTGAATTATTTCTCTGAAAAATATATGCCAATGCCAACTAGGTAACCAAGAATAGAGGATAAGAGTTTGTATTCTTTAAGAAACTAAAAGAGGAAACTGAATATACTAAAGCAAAAAAGATTGTGCTCGTGAAAAAAAAAAATCTGGAATTCTAGCCTACAAACAAAATGGACTCAAAAGCTGTAAAATCAAAGCACCAGTTAAACTAAAGTAAGGATCAAAACAGTTCTGATACTCGTTATTGCTAAGAATATTATTTCCTTATACAGAATTGCTTTGCTTTTGGGCACTAGTGACCATGGAATAAAAAGAACCATATCGCCAGAATTTGGAGAATACGAAAATATTGGAATTGGGCTTCTTTTCACTATTCCACAATCAAAGTGGGGAATATACTTATATATATATATATATATAAATATATATATATTAATGCAACAACTGATGCTGGTGGTCCAAAGTGCAGTAGTAATTAATTAAGCTAATATTATATATATACATTATTTTGCCGTACCTAGTCCATGTTCAGAATCAGGGGTTTGGGCCTTACGGTATGCGTATTGCATATCTGTGCTTTAGTTAAAAAGTTCATGTCCCCTTTAACAGTAATTTGTTTTAATTAGGAAATATTAGTGGCATACTTAATTAATTATAATTTAGTGTGGGCACTGAATTGCAATGCTTGGCTTAATGACGAAAAATGAAAAAGTTAGACTGAGATTCTTTAACGTCACTTATATCCGAGGAATTATTTGAAGTATTGATAGAAAAATATTAAAAAGCCAGTTGAGTTTGGTAAATGGAGCTTTTAAAACAAATTTTGTTAAGTTTAAAGAGAATAGTTAATTTGGAAGGAACTTTTATTCTTAAAATAAATATAAGGAAAATTATGGAAATATCTTATCAAAGCCTTCATAATCTTTGTCTGTCTAGATAAAGTCATTTCTCCATTTTTTCGGTAAGATCTTTCGTTGTTCCCAAAAAAAATTGGACCTTCCAATCAGTTCCGAAATTAACCTAATGTAACAATGTATCTAAGAAAGTATTATTAACACATCGTAGTTTATTGCAACATTGCCTTTTAAAGATTTATATTTAAAGATGTACTAGTAGTAGATTATATTGGTACTTATAATTGGAGTTGTAAGAGAAAGAACTTGAGATTTTCATATCACAGTGAAAAAGAGTTTATATATCTCACTTTTGGGGAAAGGAAAAAACGAAAAAAAGAAAAGAAAAGAAAAGAGAAAATAAAATGGAAGAAACTTATATCAGACGTATTAATAGTATTGATATTGCTAAAAAGAGAAAGGGAATTAAGATATATGCATTCAAAGCACACACGAGGGTATTAATTGGATATTCGATCTTCCTTTAAAAAGAAAAAAAAAAGAAAGATTTTTATGAGATATTTCATTACAATAAGTTTAATATATTTTACTCAATATTGTTAGTATAATCAAACATTAGTAAGTTTTGACTTAAAGTATTCTCAAACAGATCACAAAATACAATAAAATTATAATTCAAATAGTAATTGTGCACTTCCTGTTTAATCCACTGCGTTCCAGAGAAATCGATGAGCTGCCACACCCACTAAATTATAACTTTTAATCAACTATAATAATAAAAAACTATATCGCAATGTTTTAAGAAACTTTAAAATATTGTATAATTTTTTTTTATAAGAAAAACTGTACAGTGGCGTGCAAAGCCTTACTTGTATGCTCTTTAATTTATTTATTTGTAGTTACTATTTTAAACATATTTTTTGGGTCAATAATAATAGTAATGATGATCATAATCCGCAATGTCCCTTAGAAAGAACCCCACTGAGATAAAGAGAACACCTTAGCAGCCCACGTACCTCGTGAAAATTTCCCAAAAAAAAAAAACAAGGAAAATCGTGAATGTTCTTAACCTAACGGAATTCAATTTATCAAACAACATGGAAATAATAATAATAAAAAGTCTGATTCAAAATAATAACAACAGTTGATAGTTCCCCCCACCCAAAAAAAAAAATAGTATAGTAATAATAAGTCAAACTCCTTCATTACTCGATTTTCTTACGAAGCAAAAAGATAGTATAAGTATTGACTGTACTGTAAATTAGAACAATGCCGTTGCTAATTGGAATTTGATCTTATGACTATTGTTATTAGTTTTAATTTAAGGGCCAATTGGAGTTCTTGATTTTTATTTTTTCTTTTCTTCTTTTCACGTGTTATTATTTCGTGACTAGTATGATAGTATACATTTCCTTCTTACATTTGTTTTGAAGTTTATTCATACAAATTATTTAGATATTATGTTAATTCATTTTTTTATTCATTGAATTCATATAGTTTTAGTCTAATTATATGTTCTCTCTCAAAAAAAAAAAAAAAAAGAAAAAGGTCTAATTATATGTAGTTCATCATGAACATATAGATTTCCCAATTCCCAATTATGTAGGCAACCACAAATCACAAGAAATTATTCTGATATCCTCCCTGAAAGGGGGGCCAAAAAAAAAAAAAGGTTAAAAGAAGGGAAGAAAAAACCACAATAAATTATCACTTCAGATATATATATATATTTTAAGTGAAAAAGGGAATTGGGTTGACTGCCTCACACTCCTCACCTATTTTTCTCCTTACTAGAGACTCAATTTGTACCATTGATGAAACGATAGGATGTTGTGTTTCCTGTGATACTATATCAATCATGAGGAACAAAGGTGTCTATTGGATATGGACCCTTAGCACATTGGTGGGTTACTAATGCAGTGGGTTTGTGAAAACACCCTTAGCACTGAAATTAACCCGCACTTGCGGTAGCATCGACTTCAACCTGCACATGCAAGACTCAAATCCTTGACCTCATAGATGCAACAATACCTTTGAGTAGGCGCCTCTACTGTTTCATCGCCACCACTGCTCCTATCTCTGCTCCAATCCCTTTTAATTTTAAGTAACTTTATTCTAATACCACAATTCAAAAATTAGACTGAATTTCACACCATAAACAAATAAATTCCCTTGATAAAAAAATAAATAAACCCCAAAAATCAAATATTAAATTTTATAAAGCAGTCAATAATATAAAACTCTAATTTATAGCATGTACCTGTTGTAATCTCTCTCTCCCTCTATTATAAATTAGATTCTTCCAGTCATCTATATTTCCATCGTTCCACAGTGCTACACTCCAACTCCAAGTGATTCCCACAAACCTTTTTTTTTTAAAAAAAAAAAAAAATCTATACTATCTTTTTATTAATATCCTTTAAACTCCATTTTTCTACTCCTCCAAATTGAAATTTATATTTCCATTGCTAAAACAAAAAGGTATGTCATGTGCAAGCTATGTTCTATAATACTATAATTTAGCGTAACTGCCAATAAACTTTATCTAGTGCATTGTCCTTTTTTTTTTTTTTTGAAAATTTGACATATACTATTCTTGCATCAAATTGTCAAAATTTTGAACTTTAGTTAGTTTTCTTTTTTTTTTTAAAAAAAATTATGATATGATAATATTTTCAACTTTTATTTATCAAATCATATTTAGAACTTTAAAATACTAAAAAAAATCATATTTTTCAATGTTCAATAAAAAATTTAAAAAATCTAGGATAGCAATAGCATTATAAGATAATATGCCCAATTTAGCATTTTTCTATTTTTTTTTTCCGTCACATATAGGCTATAGCTTTGGTAGTGGCATATGCATTAAAGTATTAGAGGCGTTTTATATTGAGAATATTAATAAATTATACAAAAAAAGCTCACCACTAATTATATATTTTCTTACGCCGTACATGAGAATTCTCATTTTACATTGGTAGAAAACAAAAATTAGTGTAGGAGTGGGTGATCCAGGGTCCAACCATTACTGGAAACTATTTTTAGGAAAAGAAGAATATATAATTGAAAAATGAAAAGTATTAGACTTCATATTATTATTATTATTATTATTATTATTATGTCACTTTTTAGAAGTATAAATTTGGAATTTGCCCAAATGGCCCAATCCAACAATAAGGCAGGAAAACAATTTTTACATGCTATGATGTCAAGTAACCGGCATGCATGCATGCATGCATTCATATATGGGCTACATATATGCTTTAACATTAGTTTTTGACTATACTAAATTTTTGTTTTGACTAGTAGCTAAATTTCAAATTCTCTTCCCCAGTTTATCTTTGTGGGACGTAACAATGACTTATTGACTTAGTCACTTTCATGAAACAACTAGTCGGTTTGTTTTAAAATAAGGAGGTTTCTTGGGCACCAAAGGCCGAGACCCAGAACAATATCAAAGCATAAAGTTTTTTAATCCCAACAACCGTCCATCACTCCTATCTAGATAACTTCCTTGATTCTCATTATTTAATTCGACTTTTTCCATCTATAAATATATACATTCCCTTCTCATTTCTTTCCATGCAACAAAACAAGTCCTAGTGTTCTCTTTCAGTGTTACAACTCCGTGAATCACTCTCGTAAAGATTCATTCATTACTTGCTTCAATTGTTCTGCCTCACTTCAAACAACTCTTTCTTTCAAAGCTTCTATATCTGCCAAGTCAACTAAATGCTGTAATTTGCATACATATATATATATATATATATTCAAGTCCTGAGACAATAAGAGCCGAAAAGATCTTAGTACTTTCCCTTTCACTGTCTAGACTCTGATTTGGACTTGATATCCAAGATTTGATTTCCAAATCAGTGACCCTTTCGGTTCTATTTAATCTATTCTCAACTGGGTTTTTCATATCATCCACCGTTCAACCCTTTAGCTCCATTTTTCTTCTTTCCGCGTCTGTTTCCTCAAATTATCTCTTATATTGATAAAAAAAAATCCCCTTGTTTTTATCTGTTTAACTCTCTAATGGCACCCCCTAATGACCCGGTTAGTGCAGTCCATAATGTGTTCCGATCGGGGAGCCTGGAAAAGTACTTTCATTTGTCTAATGGAAAGCTTAGCGTTAAAGGTGTCCCTTTGCTCTCTGAAGTTCCCAACAATGTCACTTTCAACCCGTTTTCTTCAGTATGCCAATCCTCTGGTGCTCCACTTCCCCTGCTTCAACGTGTCCAGTCCCTCTCTCATAAAGGTGGATTCCTCGGCTTTTACAAGGAGGAGCCGTCCGATAGGTTGACGAACTCTTTGGGAAATCTCAACGGCAGGGATTTTCTGAGCATCTTCAGGTTCAAAACGTGGTGGTCAACCATGTGGGTTGGAAACTCTGGCTCAGACTTGCAAATGGAGACCCAGTGGGTGCTCCTAGATGTTCCTGAGATCAAGTCTTATGTCATAATCATTCCCATCATTGAGGGGAGTTTCAGGTCTGCTTTTCATCCTGGCTCTGATGGGCATGTCATGATCTGTGCCGAGAGCGGTTCTTCGCAAGTGAAAGCGTCGAGATTCGACGCCATAGCTTATGTTCATGCCTCTGATAATCCCTACACCTTGATGAAAGAGGCTTATAGTGCCATTAGAGTTCACCTTGATACTTTCAAGCTCTTCGAAGAGAAGAGAGCCCCTAATTTGGTTGACAAATTTGGTTGGTGTACTTGGGATGCCTTTTATTTGACTGTAGAACCTGTTGGCATATTTCATGGAGTGAAGGAATTCGATGAAGGTGGTGTTGCTCCGAGGTTTCTCATAATCGACGATGGCTGGCAAAGCATCAACATAGATGGTGAGGACCCGAATGAGGATGCCAAGAATCTAGTCCTTGGCGGGACTCAAATGACTGCCAGGCTCTACCGACTTGATGAGTGTAAGAAGTTCAGAAACTACAAAGGCGGGTCTTTGTTGGGTCCCGAGACTCCAAAATTCGATCCTAAAAAGCCGAAACTGCTCATCTCAAAGGCGATCGAGATAGAACACGCTCAGAAAGATCGTGACAAGGCGATTCAATCGGGAGCAACCGATGTGTCTGAGTTTGAACACAAGATTCAGAAGCTGAAACAAGAGTTGGATGAAATTTTTGGCGGTGAAGCTTTGACCGAAGGCTGCAGAAGCTGTTCATGCAAGGCTGAAAACTATGGAATGAAGGCTTTCACAAGGGATTTGAGGACCAGGTTCAAAGGCTTAGATGATATTTATGTTTGGCACGCTCTATGTGGTGCCTGGGGTGGAGTCAGGCCTGGCTCAACTCATCTTGATTCAAAGGTAGTTTCATGCAAACTCTCTCCTGGCCTTGATGGGACTATGAGTGATCTTGCCGTGGTGAAGATCGTAGAGGGTGGGATTGGACTTGTTAATCCTAATCAGGGTGGTGATTTCTATGATTCTATGCACTCCTACCTTGCAAAAGTTGGTATCACAGGAGTCAAAGTTGATGTTATTCACGTAAGTAAATCTATATGTGACACGTTTCAGCTTTTTAATATATATTTTTAAATTTGCCTAGATTTATGTTTGAATGGTTAAAATATCCTATGTACGCAGACTCTTGAATATGTGCCTGAAGAATATGGAGGCAGAGTGGAGCTTGCTAAGGCTTATTACAAGGGGCTGACCAATTCTCTTGAGAAGAACTTCAATGGGAGTGGACTCATCTCTAGCATGCAACAATGCAACGACTTCTTTTTCCTTGGGACAAAGCAAATTTCTATGGGAAGAGTAGGTAAGAAAAGGGTTTTGTGCTTTTTCTAATATAAATAAACAAATAAATACTTGTACAATTATTCAGGTAGATTTATTCACGCACACTCAATTTTTTTTTTAATTTATTGTTTGTAGGGGATGATTTTTGGTTTCAGGATCCAAATGGAGACCCCATGGGAGTTTATTGGTTACAAGGGGTTCATATGATTCACTGTGCCTATAACAGCATGTGGATGGGTCAGATCATACAGCCTGACTGGGATATGTTCCAATCTGACCATTTATGTGCCAAATTCCATGCTGGATCAAGGGCCATCTGTGGAGGACCTGTTTATGTTAGTGACTCAGTTGGGGGCCACGATTTTGATCTCCTAAAGAAGCTTGTGTACCCTGATGGTACTATTCCCAAGTGTCAGCATTTTGCCCTACCAACCAGAGACTGCCTTTTCAAGAACCCTTTATTTGACAAGAAGACCATTCTCAAGATTTGGAACTTCAACAAGGTAGGATATTTCATATTTTTATTCAACTCTTACAACTTTCTCTATTTGGGGTTGTGTTTTTTAGAGTTTAAATCGTCACAATCACTAACTTATTGAAATATTTATCAGTATGGAGGCGTGATTGGAGCTTTTAACTGCCAAGGAGCTGGTTGGGACCCTAAGGAGCAAAGAATCAAGGGCTACTCTGAGTGTTACAAGCCAATGTCTGGTTCAGTCCATGTTAGTGAGATTGAATGGGACCAAAAATTAGAGGCTGCCCAGATGGGAAAAGCTGAAGAATATGTTGTCTACCTCAGCGAGGCTGGGGAACTTCGTCTAATGACCCCAAAATCTGACGCCATTAAGTTCACTATTCAACCATCTACCTTTGAGATTTTCAGCTTTGTCCCAGTTGAGAAGCTTGGTAGCAGTATCAAGTTTGCCCCGGTAGGACTCACAGACATGTTCAATAGTGGAGGGACCATACAAGAACTGGACTACAAACCCTCTGGAGCGGGTTTTGGTGCCCACATCAAAGTCAAAGGTGGCGGGAATTTCTTGGCTTACTCAAGTAAGTCCCCCAAGAAGTGTCGGTTGAATGGTGCTGACGTGGGGTTTGAGTGCTCTACAGATGGAAAACTGGCCTTGAGTATTCCTTGGATTGAAGAGGCTAGTGGAGTTTCTGATGTGCTTTTTACCTTCTAATAAATATTTGATTATCTTGTTTAATGTAGTTTAGTCATGGTGAAAAAAATCTTAGGATACCGTGACAAATAATAATCTTTATTTTGAATGTGGGGAGTTTAGTATTTTACTCTATGGTTGTATTATCATATATTTTCAAGTTATATAATATCCACTATTTATGTATTTGGCAACATGAAGTTATTATAAGAATTGGACCATGAAAAATTGCTTCATTTCCACCATGCCTTAAACTGCCGTTTGTTATGTTAGATCAGAGTTTGCCAATTCATTGAATTCAATTACTTCATATTGATATAGTATATTTTAAATAACAGAGCTACCTATTTTGTTGTGTTTGACTCAACTCAATTGGTGTTCCAAATTAATTGAATCAACAGGCTACCCCATTGTTGGTGTACAACTCGAGCATTCACTAAGATAAATTAACACGCAAAACTATAGCAAAACATGCAAGGTCCAAAAAACACACAAGAAATGACTTGGCACACACTAGATAATAGAAGACAGCCTAGAAACTTCAAAACTCTTTAAGTGTTGTTTTAACTTGAGATAACAAATGAAGTTAGATTCGGAAAATTAATTCAACTTATTTAGACAAATATATTTATATATATGTATGTCATATTATAGTGCGATTTCCCCCACTTCCACGGCACGATGATGGCTTCTTAAACAATAAACCGCAAGAAAAAAGATGAAGATGATGCAGAAATGGGGCCATGGCCCATCAGAAGCACACGCTAGAATCTCTCATGCATACCAGAATCCAGAAGTTTCTTTATAGGTTTCCCTTTTTGTCTTTCTTGTGGACAGTCATTAAGTCGGTAACTAATCGCTCCTTATTAAAGTAGCCGTCAAAATGTAAATCAATTGTATACGTTTAAGTACTTTATTGATATTGTTCAAAGTAAACATATTTTATAATATCAGCTGCCTTTTCAAATTTGAATATCATTATATCAAGGAAATAATATCATTATTAAAATGATTCGAATTATATGAAGGAATTAAATAATGTCATAATCACTCTTTTTACTTATTATCTTGATATCTTTCACCTAGTTTTGCTTGTTTTGAAAACAGATAGCACAGTGCGTGTATTATATATTTCAAAGAAAAAACAACAAACATTTTCAGTCTAGATGATAAGGAAAAGGGAAGACAAATTGTAATGGTTTATCCCTTATTGGTGGATAAAAAGGGATAGAAGCATTATAAAAATTTTACGAGGGTCATTCGTAGACTTAGCCTGATAAGCAATCACTCGAGGGGTAAAGTTGAAATTCCTTGCATCTTTTTTTTAAAAAAAAAAAAAAAGAAAAACAAATATTTTGTATTTTTTAAATATATATTTGGTAGAGAAACCAAATCTAATAAATTAAATTATTGAAAAGGGTACGCATTTGATATAATTATTTTGGTTAGTTGCTTCTAACTTTTGGTATAGTAAATTGAAGTAGCCGAGTTGCCGATCGAGTTGGTTGCTTTCAAACTTAAAAACGATTTTAAATCTTCTGTTAATAAATATATAAGAAATGATATATTTTCCTTAGCATTATAAACATATACACACGCATATTACATATGTATAATTAGGAGTACCCCTGGTCTCTTACCACATGTTCCAGCTGGAAACAAACACGTGGATCGGAGTTGTCTGATATGGATATTGAAGTAGCTTCATGATACGTGCCATTTGGCTCAAATGGACACTCAAAAAAATTTTCAACGCCTCAAATGTCAAAGCAGAAGCAGAGTGCACCAGAAATGAACCTAATACCGCATAACTTATATATCTTATTAGTCACTCCCAACTGGATTTCGTCAATGGGAAGATAGGAAATTCAAATTTTTTAAAAAAAAAATTAAAAAAGAGGATAAGAATAGTCATGAAAATTTGTTCACATCAGCAAAATACACCGGTGTGGTTACAACATTGGACAGTACTAGATATTTAAGAACATGGAGTTTGGATAAAGCTATGTGCAGTCAATGTTGGTTCTAACTGCCTGTCAATTTTTCTTAGGGAAAACACTAAAAAGTGGGGGTTTTTTTTTTCGAACAAAGAAATAAATAAACTAAAGAAAATACAAAATAAGAGCGAAACAAGGAAAGTGAAAGTTTGATAGGTGGTTTTGTTGGTTAAGACGCGTTTTAGTTATCATAATATAGCATTATCCGGTTCTTTTTGGTCGGTCAAATACTATTTGTGACACTTTGTTGGAAGGGAAAAGGAAAGCTGAGATTAGAGAACTAAGAAATTAAAATATTCTTACCTAAGGTAGGGATCGTTAGACCGAAACAACTGTCACGGGTAACTAACTAACTAACTAATCCATGATTTGTGGCTTCGAACGAAACATCTTTTTTGTTTCCTTAATTTTGACTATTCCGAAGATTTTTTTTTTTTGGTGAAGGATTTGACACACTTGACCGTGGATGTAATCCTAATTTAGTGCACACACGTATGATGATTATGTTTCATTTACGATGCATGCATATATTCATATGAGATCATACATTACTTACATGCATGTGAGTATTTCCGGCCCAAAACAATTGACATGTATACATATATTACGTGTGTAATTAGTAAATTGAAATAGTATGAATCTTTTGTGGGATTTCTTAACCAGCAAACGGGTATGTCATTCATCAATGAAGTAAATAGATACACGTATAATTCGTTTATCTTTTTTTTTTCTGGAGAAGCATTTACTAAATAATAATAATAATAATAAATAAATTTATTATTGTGGATTTTAGTGTTGAACTAACGTGTCACACACGTCACGTCTCTAAATGGTATTCTTAAACCTAGATTTGATATTGGCGTAGTCGGTATAATTTAAAAAAAAGCTATAAATAAACTTTTCACTGAGATTTTGTGGGACACTCACCATTTCTCCTCCTTTGAAATGATGTTAGAATGATATACAATAATCAATGAAGTATTTTACTTGTAAGGAACAAGTGAGAGACAAGAAGGAGAAATCAAGAAAAGATAAGTAACGTTTTGGGCAATTGTCAGGGCTCACATCATGTAGTGGAAAGAAGTACTATTATAATAACTCTGTGGTTCTAAGATTATTAAGATCGGTGGCCACGTATCTCCTAAAATAGAATAGTGAAATGTATCTCACCAACTTCTGGGATGGACACGAGTAAGTAAGAATTTATGTGTCATTCCCTGCACACATGATGCTTAAGTTACAGTTGTAGAAGCTCCAGCAGGAATGGTCGACCTTGGGGTGAAGGTGCTCATGCTTGGTACGAATGATCAGATTTCATCAGCGGTGCTAACCTCGTTTACTGGGTGTCATCTGACCACATGTTTCCTTAGGGCCGGTCGTTCTTGGTAGGGTTGGGCTTGAAGTTGTTCAATCTAGATTGTACCTTTAATCTTCTTTATCGACCTACGTCGGATAGGCCTTAATTCATGGTAGCAAAATGACACGTCGTTTTGCACCATGCGTCTATTTGCCACACGTGTCTATATCATTAATTGGTCGAAAAAATCAAATCCAACACATATAATTGGTTAAACATGCAATTTTTTATGTTGAATCATTTCTGAATTACCTAATATATGTGATTTTTTTTTTTTTGGAGTTTAGTACAGTTAGTTTATAGGAAGATGAATTGATGATGCTTGCCTAGATTAGTGCCCTTTACACAATTTATTTTCTTTTTAAAGGCTGATGTTGTTTATAGATTTTGTCATCGTTTTTCATTGATGCCTTTTTTAAATATATATATATATATATATGTATATATATATATATGTATATATATATATATATTTATTGCCGTTTATATTTTCAGGTTGATTTCCATTTCTGTCATCATGATATGTTGATGTTGTTTGCAGAGTTTTATTGTCGTTTATTTGATCTAATTGTCATTTTTGTTAATCTCTTTGGGAAGTGTATGATACTTTTTTTTTAAAATGTTTGATGGTGTTAATTTCTTGAGTTATGTCTTTCTCTTGTTTATTATCGTTTTGAAATCTGTTGTAGTTTTTAATGTAGAGATCATGTAGAGATATAAAGTAGGCTAGGTCAGTCTGGTCCGATCCACGTTTGATAAACCTATATGGACTTTGTAATGTGTCTAGGTCCAATCCCCCTAAAATATGAGTTGGACTAGCCTGACTCATATTCTTATTAAGGGGCATGACACAGTATGCAAGCCCAATCCACATTTTATGTGGATTTAAATAGATCGTGCCTAAGTGAGTTGTGCTTATACATGCCAAATTTAGGCTATAATTTAGACCTAATTTTGTTATTATTCTAGCTTTAAAATATTAAATATAAGCCTAAAATTCATTCATATTTTTTTTAATTTAAAAAAATTAAAAATAAACATAAATAAATAAATAAATAATATTAAAAATATATATGAAATATATTTAAAATTATATACTAAATATTGGTATAATATAGGCCGATAGAAATGTGGGTCGAACCTTGAGCCTATTATTTGAGGTCCGACTCGTCCCTTATTATATGTAATGGGTTAGCCTACGCCACGTAATATGAGCTTGGGCAGAAGAGTAGGTACCAGATTTTTTCAAATGTGGATGTTGTTTATATTCTTTCTTTTCTACGTTTATTGTCGTTTTTCAATGATGTCGTTTTATATTTTTGGTTTTGAGTTTGTCGTTCAGAAAGTTGACGTCGGTTGTAGATTGTTTTTGTTGTTTTCCTCCTCTTCTTCTTCTCTCTTCCTTAGTCCTATCTCGAGACGGTTGTAGTACTTGGATGTAAGTCGGCTATTCGAGGTGGTAAATTACAACGTTAGATCGAACTCGTTTAGATCATGTCAGTTCAAGTGTTCAACTCTCCTTATTATTAAAATAATAATTTAATTTGGCGCTCACTTTAAGATTCATCTCCAATGTGTCCATAATTCCACTTGTTTTTTTTGTCCATAATTCCATAATATAATAGTCGTTTGTATTTATAATTTTTACTTCTTCTTTTTTTTAAAAAAAAAAAAATACATATTACTTTTACTTGTAAGATGTCTTTTCTACCTATTAATTATTGTTAATAATCTACCTAAATTTTAATCTTCCAATTTTTCTTTGAAAGGTTTTATCTAACTACTCACTATAACATAAGCGTATAATACTATAATATAAGCATATAATAATGTATGTTACTTTTATCCAATATTTGATAAAAAATACATTTTTGGGGGAAGGAGATGAAAATAATAATTTATTTAGCATGAAGTTACATCTTCTCGGCAAACATTTCACAATTTCTTTTTTCAAGAAAACGTATTTCTTTTTTTTTTTTTTGGGTATGAATATTAATAATTGGTATTGATTCTATTGAGACGTAGGCATGAAGCATAAATTCATTTATTGGAAACATTTTTGGGGGGTTAAAACATTGACACATAGCTATAAAATAAAAAATAAAAAAAAGGCTATAATGATGTGGAGTAAACGACATCGTATTGTCCTAAAAAAAAAAAAAGAAAGTTCCAACCACTGAAAAATTAAAAAAGAAAAGAAGAGAAAAAACCTAACACCCAAATTTCGTCTGAAACATATATGCTCTCCTCAACAAAAGCTGCCGCCGTAGGCTAAAATGGTTGTTAAGGAGAGCGTGTGTATTATTTTTTATAATACTATAATATAAGCATATAATAATATATGTTACTTTTTATCCAACATTTGATAAAAAAAATACTTTTTTTTTTGGGAAGGAGATAAAAATAATAATTCATTTAGCATGAAGTTACATTTTCTCGGCAAACATTTCACAATTTTTTTTAAGAAAACGTATTTCTTTTTTTTTTGGTATGAATATTAATATTTAGTATTGACTCTATTGAGACATAGGCAGGAAGCATAAATCCATTTAGTGGAAATGTTTTTGGGGGGCTAAAACATTGACACGTAGCTATAAAATAAATAAATAAAAATTATAATGGCGTAGAATAAACGACATCGCATTGTCCTACAAAAGAAAAAAAGTCTTAACCACTGAAAAAAAAAAATTTTTAAAAAAAAAAAAAAAAAAAAAAAAAAAACCTAACACCAAATTTGGTTTGAAACAAATACGCTCTCCTCAACCCGAGGCGCTACCACAGGCCAAAGACCCACAGTAGTTGAAGGAGCGTGTTTGTTACTTTTTATAATACTATAATATAAGCATATAATAATGTAGGTTACTTTTTATCCAATATTTGATAAAAAAAAATACAGTTTTTTTTGGGAAAGAGATGAAAATAATAATTCATTTAGTATGAAGTTACATCTTCTCGATAAACATTTCACAATTTTTTTTTTAAGAAAATGTATTTCTTTTTTTTTTTTTTGGTGTGAACATTAATATTTGGTATTGATGCTATTGAGACGTAGGCAGGAAGCATAAATCCATTTACTAAAAATGTTGTTAAGGGGCTAAAATATTAACGTGTAGCTATTAAAAAAAAAAAAGCTATAATAACGTAGAGTAATCGATATCGCATTGTCCTATAAAAGAAAGAAAGTGCCAACCACAGAAAAATAAAAATTAAAAAAAAAAAAAGAAAAGAAAAAACCTAACACCTAAATTTGGTCTGAAACACACGCGCTCCCCTCAACCAAAGGCGCTGCTGGCACAGGCTAAAGGCCCACAGCTGTTGAGGGAGCATGTGTATTACTTTTTATAATACTATAATATAAGCATATATTAATGCACGTTACTTTTTATCAAACATTTAATAAAAAATACATTTTTTTAGAAGGAGATGAAAATAATAATTCATTTAGCATGTAGTTAAATCTTCT
Organism: Parasponia andersonii; assembly: GCA_002914805.1. Taxonomy (NCBI): domain Eukaryota; kingdom Viridiplantae; phylum Streptophyta; class Magnoliopsida; order Rosales; family Cannabaceae; genus Trema; species Trema andersonii. The sequence continues at coordinate 617,994 of JXTB01000119.1, forward strand.
CGGCAAACATTTCACAATTTTTTTAAGAAAACATATTTCTTTTTTTTTTTTTGGTATGAATATTAATATTTGGCATTGACTCTATTGAGACGGAGGCAGGAAGCATAAATCCATTTACTGGAAATATTTTAGGGGATAAAACATTGACACGTAGCTATAAAGTTAAAAAAAAAAAAAAAAAAAAAGGCTATATTGTTGTAGAGTAAACGACACTGTAGTGTCCTACAAACGAAAGAAAGTTCGAACCACTGAAAAAAAAAATTAAAAAAAAAAAAAACCTAACACCCAAATTTGGTCTGAAACATACATGCTCCCCTCAATCAACGAAGGCCTACGACTGTTGAGGAGAGCGTGTGTGTTACTTTTTATAATACTATAATATAAGTATATAATAATGTATCTTAATTGGTATTTTATTTAATTCAGTTTACAGTCTCATTTGAAGCGTTCAAACATTATAAACTACAATTTTTATTTTTTTAAGCTCATTCTGGATGTCAATATCGTAAATTTATGTTTTTTTAATTATTATTATTTTTATTTGAGTTCCATTCTACCGAGTCAAATGAAAGTAAGTGAGGAAAAAAAATTGGAAAAAGTTGCTGGGAGGGGAATTAATGAAGTTTTGAATATGAAAATAAAAGTCCCAAAGGAGGAAACTTTTGAGGTTTCAGAGGCTAAAGGAAGAATAAGCAAATGATTGATTGTGATGGGTGGATTAAAGAGACAATAGCAATTAATTTGGAGATTCGTATTAACTAGAGTGAGTGTCTGGGTGTAAATATCAGTGTGTGCTATTTTTGCATGTAGTATTTCTTTCCATATTCGGAAACTTTTTTTTTAATTATTATTATTATTGTCATTGTGAACATTTTTTATTTTTAATTTTGTCTCATTCTTGAATGAAGTTCCTATATGATGGGGTTTGCTTATAATATTTACTAGCATTATGTATCTACTTTACTTGCATTTGTAAATTGTTATACAGATTGTTTTGGTCTTGGATGTGAGATGTCCTTACGTTAAGTGTTCGGTTCCTCAAACGAAAAAGGGCTGCTCCTCCTCCCTTTCGTGGGACTTTCTCTTCCCTCTTCCACCAAAATATCCCATTTTCTGTCCCTAGTCCCACCCTCTGAGGCTTGGTTTTACTTACCATTTTCAACTTTTTCCAATTGGTTTGCACGTGTTTTTTCCTTAAAAGCATTCTGTCTTTTTAAGGTTTTTTTTTTTTTTTTTCCAATTAATTTTTCCAAGTTGAAAAGAAAGGGCCAGACTTTTTATTTTTGTAAGTATCATCTCAATATGGATGACTACGTAAACCAAGATTGAAAAATGGTTTTTTTTTTTTTTTTTTTTTTCTGGTATTGATTCTGAAAATAGATACAATTTATAGGATTTATTTTTACTAAAATTATACTATCGTAATTATCTCCTAATTGATTACAAATATATAATTGTAATATTTTGTAATTAATTTATAAAATAATTCAACACTCCCCTCAAGTTGGTGCATAGATAACTATCATGCCCAATTTGTACACAAATTTTGAAAGTGTGCGATTTGAGACTGCTTTGGTAAAAATATTTGCCAATTGTTTTTCTGATCAAATTTTCGGTAATTCTAGACTTATTTTCTCCAATTTCTTATTGATAAATAATCGATCAATCTCGACATGTTTTGTTCGATCATGATGAACTAGATTATGGGTCATATTACGAGCAGACTTATTATCACAGTACAACTTGATTGGTTTATTTGATAAATAATTCAAATCCTGAAGGAGAAGATTTAGCCACAAACCTTCACAAACTCCAAGAGTCATCTCCCTAAGTTCTGCTTCACTATTTGAGCGAGCAACGACATTTTGTTTCTTGCTCTTCTAAGTAACGAGAATGCCACCTACAAAGGTTAAATATCCTGAAGTAGATCGCATGTCAGCTTTATCTCCAGTTCAATCTGTATCAATGTATACCTCAATAGTTTGTTCTTTTGTTTTCCTAGAGAAAAGAATTCCTTTATGTGGAGCTAATTTCAAGTATCTTAAAATTTGTACGACTATATTCATATGTTGTTCACTTAGATTATACATAAATTGGCTGACGATGCTCAAAGCATATGTAAGATTTGGTCTTATGTGTGTTAAGTACATCAATCTATCAACAAGTCTTTGATATATTTCTTTGTCAATTGGAACTTGATCAACTTTAACACGTAATTTTAATCTTTTCTTAATTGGTGTATTTATTGGTTGATATGCCGACATTTCAGTTTCTTCTAAAAGTTCCAAAGCATATTTCCTTTGAGATAAGAAAATACTTTTCTGAGATCGGGATACTTCAATTTCCAGAAAGTACTTTAAAAAACCTAGACCTTTTATTTCAAATTTTTTGGACAAATATTCTTGTAGGACCTTTCTTTTAACTAGATTATTTCCTATTACTACCATATTATCAACATAAATAATAAGTACGGTAATATTACCATTTTTTTTTCAGGAACAAAGTGTGATCTAAATTGCTCTAATGATAACCAAATGCTACCATAGATTTTGTGAATCTTCCAAACCAGTCCCTGGGAGACTGCTTCAGACCATACAATGATTTCTTCAATTTACAAACTTTCTATCTTTGTTTTTTTGTCACCATGCACCTTGGAGGAAGATCCATGTAGACTTCTTTGATAGTTCCCCATGCAAAAAAGTATTCTTTACATCAAACGATTATAGTGGCTATTCAAAATTTGTAGCTAAGAATAACAAGACTCGGATACTGTTGATTTTTGTTATAAAAAAGTTTCAGTGTAGTCAATTCCATGAGTTTGGGTATATCTCTTTGCTACCAATCTTACTTTAAAACATTCAATTGTACCATCAGCTTTGTACTTTATAGAAAAAAATCTATCGACACCCAACTGGTTTCTTTCCTATGGGAAGATCTATGAGCTCCTATGTTTGGTTATTTTGTAAGGAGGCCATCTCTTTATTAATTGTGGCTTTCCACCTTAAGTCAGTTAAGGATTCCTACACATTGTTAGAAATAGATATATTAGATAATTGATTTACAAATGACTGATTTATTTTTGACAATTGATGTATTGACATAATATGGCTTATGAGATATCTTACTTTACTAGATAACTCAGGTTCATAAGTTGGTTTTGGAATATCTCTTGTGTGATGTTGTGGTAACTGTCTCTTAAATGACTCAGGTACTGTATAAGGAGTATCCTCAGCCAATGACTGGTTTGATATATTACTCGAGAGAGACTGCAACTCGACTTCTAAAGTTTCTGAAGTTTTCTGATTTTGTGGATATTTGTTACCACTTATATCTAAGTTTTGACCTCCCATATCCAAGTTACCTTCATATTCATCAGATATTTCTACCACATCAATTTTTATTTCCTCTGTATCTGTCATAAGATTGTATTCAAAAGTTTAAATTTCATTAAGATACTCCCCCTAAAATTTAGACATAGAGTAATACATCGTATCTTCATAGAAAATAATATCCATAGTGATGAACATGCACTGAGTAGGAGGGTGATAACATCGATACCCTTTTTGATGTAGATGTTGTGGATTATATAATTGCTATGTAAGTGCACATATTGAACAAGAAATATAGTAGTAAGTTGAGTATCGTCTCCACAAAGATTGATTACTAAAATTATTTGTAAAAGCTAAATGTCAAACAAGCTAGTTTAAGGATTGAGAAATAAAATTTGCAACAAATAATAGAAACTAACGGATGCAAATAGAAATGTAATTCTAAGCATAAAATAACACGATCTGATCAAGTGGTTGTAAATCAGTGGCATGATTAAGTTGGAATTATTGAATCTTCCTTGGTTACAAATCTGGGTGTAAATGCTATAGCAATACTTATGGCAAAAATCATTCCAGTAACCAAAAATTTAATCTGCACATAATAATCTTCCAAATTTATTATGTTTATAGTTTTTCAAACCACATTTATCATATTTCTATACCACATTAGTTTTCAAAATGCCATTTATAGCATCGATATTCATGAGTTATACACGGTAACAATATATTCCTATACCATTACTAACTCAAAGATCTACTAAGAAGATGATTGAAACGTGCACAATTCAAGCTAGATCCAACTAAGATCATCCTTTCCACATTTAATCCTAATTTATTTATCCTAAGTATTGGTGGCCAAGCAATAAAAGGAATTAACAATCAGGTTCACTTGAATGAACAATAGGAAATTACTATAAACACTAAAATAATATTTAATCAGTCATTATAATCTTAGATTCATTATACTCCTAACTAAGAAAAACTTAACTCATATTTAGAGGCTTAAAAATCAGTAGCCCAAAGTACTTAGCTTATGTTTAGAGGCTTAAAAATCAGTAGCCCAAAGTATTCCATCGAATATAGAAAATTTAAAAAAAGAAAAAGAAATTAAATACAAAGGAGTTTGAAAGAAATAAAGAAAGTTCTAGCTAGATGATGGTGATTTTAGCTCCTTGCTGCTGCTAGTATTCCTTCTTCTTCGTCCTTTCTTCTCTATACTATTCCCTCTTTCTTTCTTTCCTTTTTCGTATTCCTCTTTTAACTCAGCCACCACTCACTCTTCTTTCTTTCAGTACACTTTTTTCCTTTTATATTTAAGTGGGTGAGGTACCCTAACACGCGTCTCAATCAATTAAAGGAGTGAGGATCACTTTAGCTTCAGCTTTCCTTAGCTGAAATTTAATATTAGCTGTCATAAATAATTGTGTGTAGAAGATACCAGCTAGAAAGAGAATGTGCCGCTCAGTATTATTTCGACACGCTGCTACAGCAAAGTTGATTCCAACTTTGACTTAATTTTAATTTTTCTTCCAAGATGTTGCCATTTCAATTCTGCAGAACTTAAGTCCAGATTTCAAAAATTCCACTAAAAATTAAAAGAAATAAAATAGATATTGACTAAATTAGATCTTAAACACTAAAAACAACAAAAACCAAGATAAAGTAAAGAAAGACACCTAAACTAGACAATTTATTCCTTTGAAAAAACTATCCTAAGACTAAAAAACATACCAAATAACTCTATTTTCATAGAGTTATCAGTAGAGCATATCCAATAAAAACACATTTCAAGGCTCGAGGCATTAACTTACTCTATTAATCTTTGGGTAGATGAATGTAGGCAACATAAACAAAGACATAGGGAGTTAGATTGGGGACTGTGCATGTGACAACAATATTTTTAAGTGCTTGAAATAGTGTTTGGAAGTAAAGCGACCTCGATGGAACCCGATTTATGATATAGGCGGTAGAGAGAAGAGCTTCACCTTAGTAGCAGGGGGACGGGTGTGCTTCAATGAGTGAAGCGCGAACAACCTCTAATAGGTGTTTGTTTTTTCATTCAGCAACACCATTCTGCTATAGTGTATCCGGACAATTGGTTTAATGAATAGAGCCATGAGAGTCCAAAAAAAGTTAGAGTTCAGTATTACGATATTCTCCCTCATTATCACTTCGAAGTGCTTGAATTTGAGCATTGTATTATATATGTATAGTATTATAAAACTTCTGAAATGACATTGTAACTTCTGATTTAGATTTCATCAAACATAACCAAGTCATCTGAGTACAGTCATTGATAAAGGTAACAAACCAATAAGCGCATCCCAATATAGGAACTTTGGAATGGCCCCAAACATCAGAGTGAATAATCATAAATGGAGTTGGACTTTTATTTAAATTTAAAGAAAATGAAGCACGATGGCTTTTTGCAAGTGTACAAACATCACATATGAAACTAGATATATCCAAATCAGTAAACAACGTAGGAAACAACCGTTTTAAGTAACCAAATGAGGCATGACCCAAACGTCGATGCTAAAGCCAAATCTCAATCATCTTTTTGGAGGAAGTGATACTATTAACGTTTAGAGCTTGTTGAAATTTATAAGATGTTGGTAACTCTCGATCCAATTAGTATAGTATCCCTTTCTTAATATCATAACCAATCATTTGTTGAGTCTGAATATCCTTAAATATGCAAGAATTAGGACCAAAAATAACCACATAGGATAAGGTATTAGTGATTTGAGAAACTGAAAGAAAATTATAATTTAAAGAAGGTACCACTAATACAGAATCAAGGTGTAAAGTTTTAGTAAAATTGGAGGATCCTTTACTAAGAAATATGTTAGTATTACTATTAATAGTAGAAACACAGTTCCTAGATGAAGGTTTTAGGGTAGTAACATGTCTCACATCAAATGTTATATGATCAGTGGTACTAGAAATAATTATCCATGCAATATTCAAAATATATGCAGAAATATTTAAAACCTTACATTTTCTAGTAGTAGTTACCAGTGCTGATGAAGTAGATGGAACATCGGTTGCTTTGTTTGAGTGAGAGTTATCGAAGATGGTTTCTTAGCATTCTGATGTCATGCTGGGTTCCATCAATCTGGATATCCAATCAACTTAAAGTACTGATTTTTGGTATGATCAGTTTGATTGTAGTGAGTGCATTTCAAGGAGTTTTTTTCGAAGGTAGAATTCTTCGGATTGGTGAGTTTGGGGTGATCCTGCGATGTTTGACTGAGTCGTTATTGAGAGAGTAGTATGGAGGCTTCAGGTTTGGTAGTCTCCTCATGGAAAGTAGTAGATCGTAAGTTCTCATGACGGACTAAGGAATAACACTCTTCCAGACTTAGAATTGGCTCGCGACGTAAAATTTCTCATCGAAGTTGATCAAAATTTGTATCCAATCCAGAAAGAAAGATGTGGACTCGAGTGCATTCAATGGATTATCGGTATGCCACAACATCATCAGGATCCTTCATGACCACTCTATCACGATTGTCGAGTTCTTGAAATATTTCAGTTAACTCTCCATAACAGGCATAAAGTAATTTGTTACCTTGTTTGGCTGAGAATGCTTTCTGATATAGGTCGTAGACTTGCATCTTATCAGTTCCATCATAAAAAGCTTTGGATAAAGCATTCTAGATTTCATGTGCAGTGGGAATACGAAGATAGCACTCCATAATATTTGGAGTCATGGACATTAGAAACCAACGTTTTACTTTCTAATTTTCAATATACTATTTCTCATATCCTTATCCGACACAGAAGATGGAGTTATTTTGCCTATGATGTAAGAGAGTTTTTCTCGTTTAGTAATATGCATCTCCAGCAATTGAAACCATACATCATAATTTGTTTCAGTGAGTTGAAGACACTCTCAGACTAAACATGAATAAGAACATATTTGGTACCAATTGATTCACCTTGTTCATTCATCATTTTTTTTTTTCTGTTTGCTTTTTTTAAAAAAATAAAAAATAAAAGAGAGGCCCAATAAGATCTTGATTTGCCCACCCCAAAAGAAACTTAGGTCAGATAACTAGTCCAATCCAAACACTGAATATAACATTTTAATTTTAGGTTTTGTCGAAAATAAATAAAAAAATAGAAAAATTGGGATTATATCCTCACATGAGCATCGACTGGTCTCGGTGTGTAGCTGCATGAAGTCGTGTGGCGGCGTCAGATCTGGGCATCTAGTGGTGCGGTGTGGTGAGGCGGTGAGGTACAGCGCAGGACTCGACGAGGCACGGGGACGCGGTGAGACAGCGTGGTGCAACGCAGGACTCGGCGAGGTGGACTGAGACGTGGTGGCTGAGGCGATGGACAAGTGAAGGAGGTTTGCAGAAAGGTTCTGTTCTCCTTTTTTTTTTTTTTTTCTAAAAAGAATTGTTTTTAGTTATTTTTTTGATATTTGGTCTGGATATTTAGAATCGTATCTATTTTGATAAATGATTTTTTTTTATTCTTTTCTGAAAAAGATACAATTTATAAGACTTAAAAATATCTTCTAATTAATTACAAATATATAATTATAATATTTTATAATTAATTCTACTCGATACAAAATAATTCAACGTATTATTTTACGAGGTCATATTTTTTTTTTTAAAAAATTATACATCACTTTATTGAAATTTGAGGTTCCCACAAATTTGAACTTTTGGCTGGTACCGACAAGTTGGAACACCAAACCCGTGAAAATTAGTATCAGCCAATCAGAAAACGACACCCAGATATCCATTTTTAAAAAAAAAAAGAAAAACACAAATCCACAATCCCACGGCGACTTTTTCGTATTTAATCCCCTCTTCTTCGCCTATTGTAATCTTCTTTCCTTTCGCTTCGCATCTTTACGCAAAGCATATTCTCAAAAGTTCTCCGTTTCAGCTAAGTTTTCATTTACTCTTCTCTCCCGTTTTCCTTCGTCTTTAGATTCTGGTCTGTTCTATTCTATTCTATTCTGTATTTCTATTCATCAATCCAAATCCCAATCTAGGGTTTTTCGATTTGGGGGTTTCGTTCCTTTCTTTTAAATCCGATCTGGGGTGTTGAGAATTTTGGGGGGTTTTGTAGATTAATATCAATGAATCTTGATTTTCTATGACATACTCTACCCTCATGCGGCGAGGTGGACTGTGACGTGGTGGCTGAGGCGATGCACGGGTGAAGGAGGTTTGCTGAAAGGTTCTGTTCTCCTCCTTTTTTTTTTTTAAAAAAAAAAAAAATTGTTTTTGGCTGTTTTTTTGATATTTGGTCTTGGTATTTAGAATCGTATCTGCTCTGATACCATGAAAAATGTTTTTTTTTTCTTGTATTTATTCTGAAAAATAGATACGATTTATAGGACGTATTTTTACTAAAAATATGCAATCGTAATTATCTCCTAATTGATTACAAATATACAATTGTAATATTTTGTAATTAACTCTAATTGATTTACAAAATAATTCAACAAGATTGACATTACTTGTCAATTATCACCTACAAGTTAGTGAGACGGTTAAATTCATGTCGCATTATATTGATCTTGAAGAGGTGGGAAGGGCTGCATCATTTATATATAATGGCTTTACCTATGTAATTGGATGTTCAGATTTTCTGCCTTGTCAGTGACTGTTAATGTCGGGGTTATATACACACACAGTTGGGTAGTTTGAAATGGTGAGAATCCACCAACCCATTTAAGCTGCCAGCCTTACATTGTTTAGAAGGATGGAAAATATGTGCCAAAAAAAAAAGGTGTCCTTTTTTCTTGTATCATCCATGTGTATGTGTTTGTCATGTATTATGGGTATTTGAACCTCTTGATTTTGAATCTTTCTCTGGTTGCAACTTCAGCTTAATGTTACCTTAGGGTCCTGAACTACATATAATTACTTGAATAATCAGGTATCGTGAAACCTCTTCATGAGGTTGCTTATGATGTTACATTGATTGTTTGCTTTTTGTGCTTTGCAGTGTACAGAGTGAGATCTTGTGCTTTAGCACTTAATTTGGCATCTTCTCTTAGAGAAAGATGCATTTGACAGTGCATGCACCCTCATTTGATCGTAGATATCCTTATGTCGATGGTTTGCGGTATACAGACATCAACCTAATGATGTCTAGACCTTCTACAAGGGTTGATAATGCCGTTGTGTCTAATCACAAGGCAAGAAAGGTGGTGATGTCAAGCAATTTAATCCCTAGGCACTTGCAAGGACCTTTTATCAGGAAGAAAAAGTTAGATGAACATGGTCAAAAACTAAAATTGGTAAGAACATTGTTGATTGACAACTATGACAGCTACACGTATAATATTTTCCAGGAGTTGTCTGTGATTAATGGGGGTAAGCTTTCTCTCTCTCACAATATCCGACTTAATAGGTGCAATTCATTTAGTTATTATTGCTTGTGCTGGAGTGTCTTCTATTATGCATTCTGATTTTTCTAAAATGACCTTCTTCAAATTACTACTAACTTAAAACTTTATTTTGATATTTTTCTCCTTTTTCTTCACTTGTTATTGTGCCAGTGCCCCCAGTGGTTGTGAGAAATGATGAATGGACTTTGAAGGATGTCTACCATTACTTGTACGAAGAAAATGCATTTGATAATATTGTTATTTCACCTGGGCCAGGTTCTCCAACCTGTTCAGCTGATATAGGTTGGTATGATAGCCTAAGTTTGCAATTCTACTCTTTATGCTTCTCCCTTCAACATTTCAGTAGTAGCTAGCATTAGGAAAAAATTTCACTTTAAGCTCATTTATTCAAGTATGTATCCGGATAGCGGATACTGCCAGTACATTGCAGGCATATTTTTGTAGTTGGCATCATTTCTGTGGTTTGCATAATGAGACAATTGGTAAACATGTCAATATGAACCTAGATTTCCTACGTTACAGTTTATGGGAACTTTGTCTTGGATGAATCTGTCACATCTTTGTCTTTATTTATGTATTTCCGTCCTTAACAGTGTTGTTCTGTTTGTAGTTCGTGTTATTGTGCTCTCACGGTGTCTTTTTACTGCATATCTCTTCCGAAATTAATCTATGCATAGTTCTATTTTGTTTGTGTCTTTGTTTATTTTTGTTTCTGTCTATGTTTACTTTTGACTATAATTTCCTTCTTAGCTGATTGTTATAATTATTATACGATTTTGCATTTTTTTATTCTTTCAGGAGTATGTCTTCAACTGTTGCTTGAGTGCTGGGATATCCCTATTTTAGGTGTTTGTCTTGGACATCAGGTAATTCTCATTTTCCATCATCGTGATTTTACTTCATATTTAATTAATCATTTTTTTTTCAATGAAAACCTTCATAGAAAGATATATTAAAAAGAAAATCTAACTTTCATTCATGCATGTACCCTCAGCTTGATTGTCATAAACACTCATGATGAATAATTTTGAGCCATGATATAATTGTACTTTTCTCCTGGATGAACAGGCCTTAGGTTTTGTTCATGGGGCTAAAGTTGTGCATGCATCTGAACCCATCCATGGACGCTTAAGGTACAACTAAATTTAATTAGAAGTCGTTTTGAAGTTACCTTTTTGTTTGTTGCTTTTAAATTTAATTAGAAGTCGTTTTGAAGTTACTTTTTTGTTTGTTGCTTTTGAAGTTACTTTCCATCATTTGAGAGCATGAATTTGTGATGAAGCTTTGTCAGGTGACTTTTGTGTCACCCTAGACGGCAAGACACGGAGTTCCTATCTTTCAATCTTATCCATTCTTTTTCTGTTCAGCGAAATTGAACATAATGGGTGCAGACTGTTTCATGACATCCCCACTGGCCAAAACTCAGGATTTAAGGTCAGTTTTTTGAAGAGTCACATTTGTATTTTGTTCAATTCTCAAAATTTTTGTTTGGGTTATAACTTCCACTGGTCTTGAAATTTTGTGTCTTTGGCAAGCTTTTCCCTATATGGCAATTTTGCAAAATATACAATCTTGGTCTGATGTACTAAAGTTGGCCGTTTTTCAAGTTTGAAAATATCTTCATCTTCTTCTTCTTCTTCTTCTTCTTCTTATTTATTTAGAAGGTTATCTGTTTTGGAACTTACTAATTGTAAATACCCGAGAATGGTATGATCACAAGCCTCGATTCTGACTGCTCTTTGTTTTAATCATTTTGCAGGTGGTTCGATATCATTCTCTTATTATTGATGACGACTCGCTACCTAATGAACTCATTCCTATAGCATGGACTACTTCCACCGATGCACTTTCTTTTCTTGGGACACATAAGCTTGATGTTATCCCTGCCACTTCTGTAGATTTTTTACCAACAAAAGGGCAATTCAGCTGTTATGATAGAGTCGGAAGAAGAAAGGTTCTCATGGGCATCATGCATTCTTCTAGGCCTCATTATGGTTTGCAGGTGTGCTGCATGGCATTTTTTTTTTTTAACTTTGTCTCTGTTCTTTTCTAATATTAGAATATCGACTTCATATTTGGCCCTCAGTTTCATCCGGAAAGTGTTGCAACATGTTATGGGAGGAAAATTTTCAAGAATTTTAGAGAGATTACAGAGAATTATTGGCAGAGATTAAAGCCATCGCTTGCTAACCAAAGGAGTTTTCAGTTTGCTGGTAAACTAAATTCTTTCAAATGATATCTTCTCTTCATCTTTTTTTTTTTTTTTTTTCTTTTTTCTTTTAGGCTGTGTTCTGAAAAATTTATGCTGATCAAGAAGCTATTTAACATATACCTGAAAGGTTTCGGGTATATGAAAACCTTCACTTTAGAATCTGACTTCTGGCATTAGCGTGGTTTTCATGTTCTTCGAAATCCTTTACCCTGTACTTCCCCTGTTGAAATCATCTGGCTTTAAGTTATTTCTTTTTTCTTCTCTTTTGCCTTTAGTTTATAAGGACACTGCATGTAATATTTTCTGAGCAGTAAACCTTTTATAGCGCACATGCAGATGCCAGATGCTAATAAATTGATGAGAGAAGGTTCTGGGAGCATGCAATTAGTGAATATTGGAGATGATCAACTATTTAAAGAAGCTTCTAGAAGCGGTCAATCAGTACATGATGCTGAAAATAAGAGTTCTTTTGGTATGTTTGATTTGGTGGATCTTTCACATGCAAACATTGAAACCAAATACTTGAAATTGAAGTGGAAGAAATTTGATCGGTTGGCCAGTGAAGTTGGTGGAGCAAGAAACATATTTTATTCATTTTTTGGACATCATAAAGCTGAGAACACCTTTTGGTTGGATAGTTCCTCAACAGAAAAGGTTTCTTGATTTACCAGTTACTTTTCATTGATTGAACTTTTAAGTGATATATATATATATATATATATATATATATATATATGTATAATTTCTCTTCCAGTGCATTTTAATGTTTTGAGCTCTTACCATTGCTCCTATCTACTAGTAATGACTTTGATTAATCTCATTAACTGTGGCAGTTTTTTTTTAATAAATTAAATTAAAGAAACAAAAACTTGATTAAAAAAAGAACAAAAGTAATGCTGCCGTAAATTTTGATTTTTTAACTAGAGAGTTTCAATTGACAGTAGGAATTTTATTTTGGTCAAATTGTAGTAATATCTACAGAGTTGTCAAATACAGAAGTGGAAAATTGGAATGGTCGAGCTAGATTTATGAAGTAGATATCTTGTTCCTGAGGATTTAACATTAAATCTGACATTCAAAATAACATTGGGATTTTGACATTGAATTGCATATGAGATTTGAGGATGACTTTGTTCAAAAATTTGACATTTAGCAGGTAAAATAATTTATTTATTATTAACTTCTAGGATTCTTTTTGCTAGAGCTCATATGATCTTTTTCCTTTACAAGGTGGAAAATCTATTCAATATGCTCTTTTCATGTTCAGGGAAGAGCACGCTTTTCGTTCATGGGAGGTAAAGGTGGATCTCTGTGGAAGCACGTCACATTTAGATTAACTGATGAAAGGTTACCCTGTAATTCTGATAGTTTCTGTATTCCTCTTGCTTTAATATCTTTCATCTAATAGTTGGCGTTGTGCTGAAATAAAATTTTTGTGATTCTATATGCATTATTCAGTGATACAACTTTGAAAGGTGGAGGTTATTTAACAATTGAAGATGCTCAAGGCTCTACTGTTGAAAAATTTTTGGAAGAAGGTTTTCTTGATTTTTTGAAAAGGGTATATGATGAAGATTCTCTTATTTCTATCAGTTGTTTTGTACAACATATCTATGTCTGCAGGATCTAATTTTATATTTTGTCAACTGATCATTGTTCTAGGAGCTCCTGTTATTTCGTTATGATGAAGAAGATTACGAAGGACTGCCATTCGACTTTCTTGGTGGATATATTGGTTACATCGGGTATGCAGTTAAGTCTTTTAATTGTGACTAGAGGACTATAATTTAAGCTTATATCTTTCTTTTGCATCAGACCTGTTCATTTGTTTCCGAGCTTTCTTCTGCTTCGAGTGTTTTTTTCCCTTGAGCTGCTTAATTGGTCGGGAAGTCTGGGCTTCTGATGACCCCTGTTTTGTCTCTTTAATCTCTGAATACTTGTTAAATGATGTTTCAGCCATTTATGTTTCTCCTTCTGTCATTTACTCTATACCTGTTCAAGCAAAGAAAATCCACTCTAGACCTGTTACAGTGACTACCTTATATTGTTACTGGTTGGAAAGCAACTTACTTCATCTTCTTCATTGCCCTTGAATCATTGATTCTCTTAGCTTCACTAAACATAAGATCGAGACAATAAGTTTTCTAAAGTAAAAATTGCTGGAACTTGTAAAACTCATCATATTTCGCATGTGGCTCTTAAGAACGATTGGTTTTCTTGTGATGCAGGTATAACCTTAAAGTTGAATGTGGGGTGGTTTCGAATTGCCATAAATCGAGAACTCCAGATGCTTGTTTTTTCTTTGCTGATAATTTCTTGGCTATTGATCACTGTAACGGCGATGTTTACATAATGTCTATACACGAAGGATGCACAGCTCCATCATGTTTGGAGGCTATGGAACGGAAGCTTCTCACCTTAGAAGCTTCTGTTAAAAGAGACACCAAGGAACAGACTTTAAAGCCTCTAAGATCAGTTTCATCTAAGGCAGGTTTTCTTTGTGATAAATCCAGAGAGGATTATATAAAAGATATTGAGAAGTGCATGGAATACATAAAAGATGGAGAAAGCTATGAATTGTGCCTTACCACTCAGCTTAGAAAGAAAGTTGGAGACATTGATTCACTAGGACTTTACCTTCACCTGAGAGAGAAAAATCCAGCACCGTATGCTGCCTGGCTTAATTTTTCGAGTGAAAACCTGTCAATCTGCTGTTCTTCACCAGAGAGGTTCCTTCGATTGGATAAAAATGGCTTATTGGAAGCAAAACCTATTAAGGGTACCATAGCTCGTGGCACAACACTGGAAGAAGATGAACAACTCAAGCTGCAGTTGCAATACAGGTAACATGATTCCTCATTTAATAGCATATAAGTTTGGTAGATATCTTCCCCGTCGATGAATTTAGCTGTAATTTTCCTTCATGTCTGTTCAAGGGAGATAGTCAGTTATCAGAACGCAAGTTATTTACGTGTTTCAATGAAAAATAATGAAGAATAGCCAGCTTTGTTTTATTTTTAGCGGTAACTTTGCTCGAATAAGGGCCTACTGATACTGATCACAACATTTGTTCAGTTGGATTCCCTCACGCTGGAGGAAATATATGAAGGAAAGGTGTTTTATCTCTCTTTTACTGGTGCGTTTTCCTTGTTCTAAACTAAAATTGTTCTCTTGCTGTCAACAGTGAAAAGGATCAGGCTGAAAATTTGATGATTGTTGATCTTCTAAGGAACGACCTTGGACGTGTCTGCGAACCTGGTTCTGTTCATGTGCCTCATCTTATGGATGTGGAGTCATACTCGACTGTCCATACCATGGTCAGCACGATTCGGGGGGAAAAAAGACCGGGCATAAC
The DNA here is from genome assembly GCA_002914805.1 of Parasponia andersonii. Classification (NCBI taxonomy): domain Eukaryota; kingdom Viridiplantae; phylum Streptophyta; class Magnoliopsida; order Rosales; family Cannabaceae; genus Trema; species Trema andersonii. The sequence continues at coordinate 633,278 of JXTB01000119.1, forward strand.
TGCAGTCGATTGTGTGAGAGCAGCATTCCCAGGTGGTTCAATGACAGGTGCACCAAAGTTGAGATCAATGGAGCTTCTTGATTCCATCGAGGGCAGCTCCCGAGGAATCTACTCAGGCTCCATTGGGTTTTTTTCATATAACCAGACGTTTGATCTGAACATTGTCATTAGAACCATTGTTATACACGAGGGTGAAGCTTCAATTGGAGCAGGAGGGGCTATTGTTGCTCTATCAAATTCCGAGGATGAATATGAGGAGATGATATTGAAAACACGTGCTCCTGTAAAATCTGTCATGGAATTTCTCTAGGACTTAAGACGAAGAGTTCATGTTTTACAGCAAAAGCTGTTCTGAATTTCATGTACCACACCTGTATAGAATAGCAGGCTACGTAGATAAGTTTTGCTCGTTGGATCTCATGATTTGTTTTATCAAAACAATAAAAGGTTATTGTAATTTTTGTGCTTGGCAGAACTTTAAGCTGGATTTTGAATCTCTTACGAAAAGAAATTCAAAGAATATATGATAAAAATGCTCTGTTCTGGGGTTTACAGCATTAACCAAAAAAGTATGAATGTGTTATCTTGAGATTATCTTCTAAAAGATTTATGGATTTATTTGAGAGTAAGTTTTGACTAGTTTGCAATTTAAACTCTAGTTTGAATCCTATAATATAATACATTGAGATTAAAAATTTGTAAAAATTAATATTACGTATTATATTTTTTTGACCACTTTTAATAACAAAAAGATAATAATATTATTTATTAAAATTGAATTTGTCATTATTATTTTTCTTGGTATTATTTTTTTTTACTAGTTAAAGTTATTTAAAAAGTCAATTAAAGTATTTATTTAAGAAATTCTTAATTTAAGGGTAATTATTTTGTAGAGTTTAAGTTACAGAATATTTAAATTTTAAGATTCTTTTATAGTTCACCTTTTATATTATTTTCAAAAGACGCCGGTGAAAAATACGAAGTTGTGGATTATTTGAATCCTAGATTATTTTACATCAAAATTTTTATGTTCTAGAAATTAATTTATTTTTTCTATTGTCGTTTATAATTGTTCTTTTTATTAAATGTTTATTGTCGTTTTTTCAGATTGATATCCTTTTTCATGTTTATTCTATTTTTGCTCTTCTTATATGAGTCTCGTTGATTAATTGTATTCTGTAGTCAGTTTAGAAGTCGATGAACATCGTTTCTATTTACTATTGTCTTTCGATTTTATTATTGTTATTGTTTTTGAGGTTGTAGTTTTCTTTTATTTCATAAATAATAATAATAATAATGATAATGTCATTTTCTTGATTTTAGACACACTCTTCTCCTGCTTGATTCCTTTTAACTCTTCCTTTATCGATATCGTACATTAAATAACGCATAAGATAAGATTAATTATCATTTTGCCAATGAAAAAAAGTCCCTTTGAAATAGCTAGATGGAGTAGTAGATGTCTTCTAAGATATTCAACAGGTATGCAAGGGAACAAATGTTGTGATATTAGAATTGTTGAAATATTTTATATATATGGACTAATATAATCAATAGTAATTCACTATGTCTAAATTAAAGCATATCAAAGACAATTATATTTGTATGTATAACTGGCTTTTTCTAGTATTATTAATTGGATCATAATATGATGGACCACACATCTTAATGTGTATGAGGCCTATGGTTATGATTTGCTACAAAGCCTACTAGCCCATTATTTTTGGTGAAAACTAGTCAATGACCAGCTTATGGCACAATATGGGGAATGAAGCTCTTTTGGGAGTGTTTTCGGCAGAGCACCAAGAGGAGACAAGGAGTATAAAGACTATAACTCCTCCTCATCCTTCACCATTTTCGTAGCCTGGGTTAGACGAACTCGGCTTATGATTACAGACGACACCGTACAACGTGTCGTTTGGCCTCTGTCAAGCGAAAAACGACATGTCATTTGGCTAATGAAGGAGCTGCTCTCGTTGTAACAAAACGATATATCATTTTTCCTCAAAGGAAAAACGACATGAAGTTTACAGTCTTGCTTAGTTGTTGTCGTCGTACAAAAATGATATGTCGTTTGACGCATACAGAAGAGCAACATGTCGTTTACATTTGTGTCCAATTGCCGTTTGGAGAAAATAACATGTTGTTATTTTGGGTCCAGATTTTCAAAAAAAAAAAAAACGACAACTTACCTTTTAGGTGCGTGAGGGTGCTTGCATAGGTGTTTTCGTTTGCAATTTTTGATATTTTGTTCCATTTTTTATTTCCTAATTATTTATGTGATTATTTGTTAATTTTTGCCATTATTAAAGGTTTTATTATATTATCACACATTTTTGCTTATTGTTTTAAATAATAAATCTCACAATTTTGAATTAAATTAATTTCTGGGCATTATTATATGCATATTTAGGCCATCTTAGAATATGTCTAGTTATGTATTAATATATTTAATTTAACATTATATATTTTCATATGCATATTTTTGATAAGTATGCCATTTTTTTTTTATTATACGCATATTTTGGATGATTTTATGTATTGAATTTTATTTTGAAAATTTTCATGTTATGTGGCATAATTGATTATAAGATTGTGACAATCGTGAGAGTTTATATACTCGCTTATCGTGAGTCTAAACTTATCAAATTGTTGAATATAGTTGCATCAATTATTATATTCTCACTTTTGGCCAATTTTGAGCATGTTTTTTATTCCATATTTTGTTGTCATATGTCGTATTTTATTATTAGAAAATTCATTATAAATGACAAATAAATTTTTTAGTATATTATATGGATAATTTATCAATTATTGCTTATTTTTTGTATTTTCGTGATTAATATTACTTGACAATATAAATGCATGATTGGCTATATTTAAATTTTGTGAGAATTTGACCGATTCTGAATGTTTCTATACTCGTCTGTCGAAAGTTGAGCATATAAGATTTTTTGATCTTGTGATTATTCTTGTTTATTTTTCCTTGATTGATCACAATTAATACTAAGGTCTATACGCACAATTAAGTTATCTTGTCAATAATTTTATAGTTTTGGTATGATACTTGGATTGGTGAAGGAAGTGCATTAAATGTCATGAACCGCACAATCTTTGTTGTCCTATTGATAATGGATTGATGCATTTGGTTGTGGCATTAGTGCATTATCCTTATCTGCATATGAGTCCTTGTTTTGCTTAAGGGACTCTAGCACACAATGATCGTATTATTGATTGGATCATTAGAAAGTTAACAGGAAGAGCAAATAGTATGATCTTGTTTTTATATGCATGTTTTTGATATTGCTCTTAGTACTTTCTCTAGCAATAAGCAATCCTTATATCTTTACCATTTTGACGCTGAATAGGACTATAATATTTGATAGTTAGATCTTGCACCGTATATGTTAAAGTAAATAGACTGGGCCTTGTGAGTTTGAAAAACTTCTAAAAATTTACTATTTATGGTTGATTGATACCATAAACTCTATGATGAATGAGAGTACTTAAAGAAGTATTCTTTAATATTAGTGAGGTATTTGTGGAATAATTGGTTTGTGACAGTTTTTGAGGATAAGATTACTAAAGTTTTTTCTTGAAATCATTGGTGAGAAATTTTGATGTTTTTCCTTACAATGATGAGTATAGACTTTTAATTTTTTTGAATTCCACTTTTTGTAATGGTATTAGTGGAATTAAAGATTGCACCGATAATGTGTTTTCCGATTATTAAGGCTCATAGGAGTTGGTATGGATTATTGAGAAAACTCTTCCATTTCTAGTTTGTTTCGATTACATCAAGTCATGATGCATAGAAGGAACGATGGATTAGAGATAAGACTTGATTGTTATGAGAAGTAATCGACTTAGATGAGTTGACAACAATGCTAATTGGGGAAGAGGATGATATAAAAGATAGAATATCATTGATGGAGATTAAACATGTGCATTTAGTTGTAAATATCATTTTAAAGTTGACATTTTGGAGATAGTCAGATTATGACTAGGCTTATAATATTCTTTTGTAGTTATATGTACTTGTTTACTTTTTTTCTTATCCTAGAGGAGCTTGTTTTTATTTTGAGTGATTGGGATATATTTTTCTTTGGAATTGAAAAGTTAATTTCATCATTAATGATCCTAAATATCTGAGAGACGAAAATCTTACATATTGTGGTCTAAGAATTGGATTACGATTCTAGATTTTTAAATAGGAAGATCAGTAGTAAGATTCATATGGTGTATTACAAGTTTCTCATCCAAGATTGTAGTCCATATGTTTGTTGCTTCAATAATTAGTAAACTATCATGGTTATAAGAGTAAGATTGATGACTATGGGTCTTTATAGATAACTACTCCTTTTATAGTCATATTAAGCTTATTACTCTAAAAGGTCTAACTCATAGAAAATGGACTAAAGTGATCAAGTCTGACTATGGTAGTTATTATGAGAGATATAATAAGATAGAATAAAGTCTTAAACCTTTTGCAAGATATTTCCAATAATGTGATTTTAATTGTTATTATGGATAATAATTAGATCCTTTGGATACTATAGTATTGCAAAAGGGTATAAATCACGCATCTCTTGATATCATGTGATATTTTTGAGGATTGATTATGATGATTTATACGTGATTAGAGAATTCTGTATTTGATTATCTGTCTCATACCACTATAATAATTGAGTCAGATAAAGTTGTCGATTTTATTAATGTTTCTGGTACAAGTCAAGGGCAACGAGAGATTTTATTCGATGAGAAATATTCTGTATTATTATCTCCATTTTTTATTATTTTCGCTATAATTTTGTTGGCTATATCCACTGATCTAGTGATACGTAATTACTCCATATATGAATGAAGAGAAATGTATCCTTTGAGGGGATTATGGTGATTTGATATACCTACAATGTTTGGAGACTTTATAATTTATTGGTAAGAACACGAGTTTGACATTGATTATACTTCTAATATGATAATCTACTAGTGAGCCATTAGGAGTTTTCAGTTCTTATTGTGGATGACACAATGAATAGTGGATGAATTCCAAGTCTTTTGGAAATGTGGGGCTTGTTTGGATTAGACAATAGATTTTAACTCATTGGATAGATTTAAATGTCTAAGATCAAACGCAATTATGAGATTTAAGTGGAAAGTGTAAGCAAAGATTCTGGCTAAAGGTTTTAGCAAATGAGAATAATTATTCATAGAGATATTTTCTCATTCCTTTCCACTAAAGATACTTTATTAGTTTTATGGCAGTTATTATTGTGTTGACTTGGAACTTTATTAAGTGGATGTGAGAACTATAATTTTGAATGAATTTTGAGTATTTTTATAGCTACACTGATTGGTTTTGAGATTATTAGTAATGAACACCTAATTTATTAGATCGATAGTTTTTCTTTTGTTTATGGATTGGAATTGGCATCAATATAGTGGTATCGTAAATTTGATAAAATTGTCACTATTGGTGTGTTTTTGGAGAATGTTGTTGATCAATGTGTACGTGTGAATGTCAATGTGAGCAACTATATATTCATAATTTTATATGTTATAGATATTGTGCTCGTATTTAAAGATTCTGATCCGATATATGAGACAAATAATTATTAATTAGCCATATAGATATAAAGGAACTCAGAAAAGCCTCATATATTCTAGGTATATAGGTTCGTCGTATGATTTTAATGGTATTTTTGATTTGTCTCAAAGAATCTACAATGATCAAATTCTTTATAGAAATTCAATTTTGGATATTATTATTCTTGCTAGAAAGTACTAATTCTGAAATGTGACAATTGTGAAAGGTCGAATCTATTAGTTGTTTTGTGAGAGATCATATGAGATTAATCCCTGTGTATCTATTGTTAGCAGCCTGGTGTTGTGTGTATATATATATATATATATATATATATATATATATATTCGAGTATGTACATACTATAATGTTGTATTTATTTTGGGCATGTCCGTTAGGTACTTGAGTGATCTTTTTTGGGTATCCAAGATCTTATTTTTGTGATTAATTTATCGGCAGACCAACACTCATGACATAGTTAGATTTTGTGACACTGAGATTATAGGCTGCATGGATGATAAAGTCTATCCATATCTATATTATGATGATGGCAAGAGTTATTATGTGATTTTGTGCCAATTGGACACTTACAGCTAAGTTGTTTTGGGATTTAGTGTCAATTGGACACTTACAACTATCTCGCCCATCGAGGCATAATCCTTTTGGCCATCGAGGCAGAATCCTTGTGATGTGTTATGAGGCTACTAGTTATGGAATTTAACTGTGGAACCTTGTTTCAGTATTTAGAGTAGTTCATTATGTTTTGAGGTTGCAGAAACTTTATAGTTCTGATTCCACAGTTCTATCTTTCTCTTGAAAGTTAAGGAGCATTATTAGCTCTAATTTTATTGATATACAATTCATATCTATTAGAAAAAAAGTTGTAGCATCCTCATTTTTATTAAAACACCCATACAGATAACATGTTGGTGAATTCACTAGCAAAAAATTGACCTTTTGTGTGTTTTTGAGAATGTGCATCCCATAAGATACTGTTAATAGTTTTAGTTGTATTGAACTAATGAGAGTTTATCACCATTTATGTATGATGAACATGTTTTTAATTGATATAGATTGCTTATGTTTTATATAATACATGCATGATATGGATCTCAGTAATTTTTTTGTGATGTGCACATACACTTATTTATTTGGTAAGTGACATATAATTAGAGACATATAGTTTTAGTCTCAATATATGTGTTGTTGGTGGATTCATGTATGAAAGTTGTCGCTATATTTTGTGAATTTCTAGCACCTGGTTGTGTATGATATTTGTATCATATCGATCTAGTATTATGCATGACTAGTTTTTGGGTACTCGTGTTCATAAGAGATTCTTATATTTTGACATATTATGGTTAAGTGAATATTTTGTATAATTATCTAAGTAGGAGAATATTAGAATATTTTATATATATAGACTAGTATAATCAATAGTAACTCACTATATTTAAATTAAAGCATGTTAAGGATAACTATATTTTTATGTATAATTGACTTTGCATAATATTACTAATTAGACTATAATGGGATGAACACATCTTAATATGTATGAGGCCCATAATTTTACACTCTTTTGGACACCTTGGCTAGCCTATTAGGTCAAGGGTATAATCTACTACAAAGCTCATTAGCCCATTTATTCTTCGTCAAAACTGGTCAAGGATCAGCTTGTGGCATAATAAGGGGAATGGAGCTCTTTTGGTGGTGTTTTCGGAGCACCGAGAGGAGCCAAGGAGCATAGAGACCATAACTCCTACTCATCCTTCACCATTTTTGCAACCTGTAGGCACTGGAGAAGTGGCAGCTAATGGCCGTTCAAGACCAACTCACAGTAAAAGATAATGTCTCTATTAATATGCTTTTAAGTTTAAATAGATTATTATTAGTTATTTTTTGGTTTTTAATACAACAAGAACGACTGAATGCAAGGTCAAATTCTTAAATCATTGGTTATGTAGAAAAAGAAGTATACATTGCCAGCGTTTAAACAAGTGTATATTCTGATTTAAAATAAGCAGTGTTGGATTTACATAATGGATTAGTAAACCAAATATAATCCTAGAATCTATCATGCTAAATTGTCAGGAAAAGATTTGTTGAGAGAAACTTGCGACTAACTTGAATCCATTGAGTTTGACAACGAAGGATACGGTCACGTAAGCAGAAGCGATTAACTGATTAGAGCCTAAGGGTAGAAGGTCTTCTACAGCCAGAATACTCTATGTATGCTCAATGAGTACTCTCTCTATTGATGGAGGTAGAGGAGAAGAGCACACGATCTATTTTGGCTTGGGGACCAAAACCCTATAGGTATGTCTTTATATACTAGTCACCAATAGAGACCCCATCAATTCTTATTGGACTAGGATTAGGTAACCACACATTACAGAGTCTACACTTAATAGGTAATTTCTTGAGCCCAAAATTAGATCACTTAATTGGCCTCACTTAATTAGACAATCCTAATATTATATAATTGTTATAAAAAACTATGGGCCACATACTAGGTTACACGAGTAACCCATCAATCTCCCACTTGGACTACATAAGTTTTTCCTTAAACAATTATATAATAAAAACTTGAGTACACACTTTATTGTTGTCTGTTAAGAAATTACTCCTTAAGACAATCTGCACCATTTTGTATATCAACATGAAACCAAAGCGGCCTTCATTACACTTAGGTAGGCAACTAAACCCATTAATGATTACCAAATCAATACACGCAATGATACAGATCAAGTAGGGATGTGTAGAATGGAAATTACATGAAAAGTGATCTTACATGCCTATTTCCATTTGGTCCTTCTTTATGATTCCAACGAATCAACCTTAGTCATTCTCTTTATGCAAAACCGCAACTTAATGCAAATCAGCAGATAGAAAGAAAATTAAATATAAGTTTAGAATATAAAAGAAAACCATCACTTTATTGATATCAAATAATAAATGTGTCTGTCACAAGAGAGCTCGTAAAATCTAACTCCCACTAATCCTGAAAATATTTAAATAGTACAACACCCATATGAGCAGTATGCTCATGAAACACCTTAGGCGTTAAACCTTTGGTGAGCGGATCCGCCAATATGGAGTTAGTTCCGATATGTTCTATAGACACTAAATTACTCTGAACTCTTTCCTTAACAAATAGAAACTTAATGTCTATATGCTTAGACTTTGACAAGCTTCTGTTGTTATTGGAATATAAAACAGCGGCTCTATTATCACAATAAATCTTCAGTGGCTTATCAATGCCATCAACAATTCGCAGTCCGGTGATAAAATTCCGCAGCCATATTCCTTGATTTGATGCCTCATGACAAGCTATAAACTCTGCCTCCATAGTGGATGAAGCTATGAGCATCTGCTTAACACTCTTCCATGATACAACTCCTCTGGCAAGCAAGTAAATATAGCCTGAAGTGGATCTCTTACTATCTAGGCATCCAGCATAATCGGAGTCGGAATACCCCAGGATCTCCAAATAATCAGATCTCTGATAAGTGAGTATGTAATCTTTTGTTCTCTGTAAATAATGTAAAACCCTCTTTGCTGTTGTCCAGTGATGCATACCAGGGTTGCTTAAATATCTGCCTAATACTCTAACTATGTACGCTATATCCGGATGCGTACACACCTGAGCATACATCAGACTCCCTACTGTAGATACATAAGGAATCTTCTGTATTTCTTTAGCTTCAAACTCTTTCTTGGGGTATTGAATGAGACTGAATTTATCACCCTTAGCAATGGGTGTATCTCCTGGGGCACATTTACTCATGCCAAATCTATCAAGCACCTTTTCGATATAGCTTTTTTGTGATAACCCAAGTATACCCTGAGAGTGATCTCGGTGTATTTTAATCCCTAATACAAAATAGGCATCTCTAAGATCTTTCATCTCAAATTTGTTTGATAGAAATGTCTTGGTTTCGTGTAATAAACCTATATCATTGCTTGCTAAAAATATGTCATCGACATACAAAACCAGGAAGATATATTTGCTCTCACTAAACTTGTGATAAATACATCCATCTACCGAATTTTTCTCAAAACAGAACGAGGAAATAACTTGATGGAACTTATGATACCATTGAGGGGATGCTTGTTTGAGACCATAGATGGATTTCTTTAGTTTACAGACTATAGACTTTGGATCTCCGGTTATAAAGTTTTCTGGCTGTACTATATAAATCGTTTCTTTAATATTACTATTGAGAAATGCAGTCTTTACATCCATCTGATGTAGCTCTAGATCAAAATGAACTACTAGTGCCAGAATTATTCTAAAAGAATCTTTGAAGAAATTGGAGAGAAAGTCTCCTTATAATCAATGCCTTCTTTCTGAGTGAAATCCTTGGCAACTAGACGAGCCTTATATCTCTCGATATTGCCTTTAGAATCTCTTTTGGTTTTAAAAAGCCATTTACAACCAATAGGATTCTTTCCTGCTAGTAATTCGACAAGTTCCCAAATATCGTTGTCTTTCATGGATTTCATCTAATCCTTCATGGCATCAATCCACTGTTGCGATTTTGAACTTTGTTTGGCTTGAGTGAAATTGATTAGATCATTTTTTTACTCCTATATCAAACTCATATTCTGAAAGATAGACGATATAATCATCCAGAATCGCATTTCTCCTTTCCCTAGTAGATCTCCTTAGTGGCACTACCTCTTGAGGTTCTTGAGGTTGCTCTTCAGGAGCAACTTCCTCATGTGGGATATGGAGTTGCGGAATGTTGTCTTGAATTTTTGGATTTGCTACTTGAATAATTTCAGGTAAAGGAGCCTGATCACCTTCAATAGCAACTGTAGGAAGAGAAACAAATTCCTCCTCAAATACAATATCCCTCACCTTATCATCCTCTCCAAACTCAACATCCTCAAGGAATCTCGCATTACCCGTCTCGAAAAAAGACATGTTAGAGGGATCATAGAATTTGAAACTCTGGATCTTTCAGCGTAGCCAACAAAATAGCAGCTTAGTATTCTTGAGTCCAGTTTCTTCTCATATGGCCTGTATGACCTTGCCTCAGCTGGACAACCCCAAATATGCAAGTGCCTAATACTAGGCTTCTTGCCTGTCTATAGTTCAAATGGGGTTTTAGCTAATGATTTGCTGGGTACTCTGTTAAGTATATAAACTACAGTCTTAAGTGCTTCTCCCCAGAGTGATTCAGGTTAGGAGGAATGACTGATTGTACTCCTCACCATGTCCTTAAGTGTTCAGTTTCGTCGCTCAACAACACCATTCATGCTAGGTTTTTCCAGAATTATGTATTGTGGGACAATTCCACATTCCTCTGGGTACTGGGCAAAGAAACCTGGACGTTATTCACCGGATCTATCATACCTACCGTAGTATTCACCACTATGATCGGATTTAACGGCTTTAATTTTCTTTCCGAGTTGATTTTCAACTTCGGCTTTGAAAGCTTTAAATATGTCCAGGGATTTTGACTTCTCATGAATCAAATATAGGTACCCATAGCGAGAGTAATCGTCCATGAACGTGATGAAATACTGTTGGCCATTCAATGAAGCCGTAGGGAATGGACCGCAGATATCAGTATGTATCAGTTCTAAGACACCGGAACTCCTAGTGGCACCTAATTTGCGCATATTTGTCTGTTTACCTTTAATGCACTCAACACAAACTGTGAAGTCTGTGAGGTCAAGTGGGTCAAGAATTCCATTTGACACAAGACGTTATATTCTCTGTTTAGAGATGTGTCCTAATCGCTTGTGCCATAACATAGAGGAATTCTCTGTGATTTTGCATTTTGTACCACATTTCTCGACATGCAAAGTTTCATTAATTGAGGTAACAGTATCGACTTTATATAGGTTATCAATCAAAGCACCAGTCGCAAGAATATTGGAATTCTGAAAAAGACTAAATTTATTATTTCCAAATGAATAAGAATAACCTGATTTGTCCAAAACTGAAATGGAAATTAAATTCCATTTAAATGACGGTACAACAAATGTCTCATTCAAATCCAAAAATAGACTAGAACCTAATTGCAACCTAAATAGACCTATTGCCTCCACTGTAGCTGTATCATCGTTACCCACATAGATGTATCTTTCAGCATCACTTGGCAGATGGCTCTTCAGACAACCCTGCATAGACATACTTATATGAGTAGTGGCACCGATATCCACCCACCAAGTATGACTGGGTACAGAAGTAAAATTAACCTCAGAACAGACAAAATTGAGAAGCTTACCCTTCTTAATACGCCATGCGGCATACTTGGGATATTCCTTCTTCATATGACTTACCCTCTTGCAAAAGAAATAAGCTGATTTCTCATCTTGTTTCTTTTGCACTTTAGTATGTGAAGTCCCAGATGCAGCTCCTTTATCCTTAGTCCTTTTTCTTTTCTTTTCTTGAGAGGTCGTTGCTAAGTGAGCACTCTCTGTTTTATCTCGCTTCAATCTATCATTTTCTTACACATACTGAGATATGAGCTCATTAAGAGTCCATTTTTCTTTCTGGGTTTTATAGCTCACTTTAAATTGACTGAATTGTGACGGAAGAAATAGTAGTACAAATTGCACGAGCAAGTCATCCGACAGCTCTAACTTAAGTGCCTTTAGTTTTGAAGCCAGATTAGACATCTCCATGATGTACTCCCTGATATTCCTTTTACCTTTATAACACATAGCAAGTAAATTGCTTAGCATGGTACTAGTTTCCGCTTTTTCATTCTTTTGGAAATGTTCTGCAATTGCGTCAAGGAACGCCTTAGCATTATCAACCTTTGGCACAGTGCCCCTAATGGTCTCAGGTATGGAATGTTTCATAATCATAAGACTCATGCGATTTAAACGTTCCCACTGCTCAAAGTTCTTAACATCCATATCAGAACTTTCATCTGTAAGAGCAGCAGGTTGTTCTTTCCTGAGTACAAGGTCCAGATCCATACAACCGAGCACAATCATAACGTGCTCTTTCCACTTCTTGAAGTGTGTGCCGTTAAGTATAGGAATTGAATTCAAATTAGCAGATATACTTGAAGCAAAAACTGAACAGAGAACAAAAGCAAAGATAACATCTCATATTAATAACATGTCATAAACTTAGCATACAAATAAGATATACTAGCATGACACAAATATGTAAGGTGGGCTCCCATCACAAGATACCTGGAACAACATTAATAAGCCTTCCTTTGGACCGACTTATCAACTTGTAAGTGGTACTCTTCAGTGCAGTAATCAAATATTGACAGTAAATCCTATCAGACAATATATCTTCCTTTGGGCCAATTTACTGTCCACATGGAAACTTAATAACTATCACATATCTATTACCGCAGGTGTATTCATTATTCGGCCAAATAATCACCTTCCTTTAGGCCGATAATTATTCGCATGAATAATAAATACACAAACATTCAAATATTTCCAAATAAATAAATTTACGCAAAAGAGGTTACTTTGGCAACATGTTGTTTCAACTCATCTATTTCAAAATATTTAAACTAAAAGTGCAAAGAAAATAATAACCCAAGTGCCCAGAGTATTAAACTGAAAATTTCAATGCACAAATCTTTATGGATGACCTACTGAGTTTTAAGCATTTTTATCAACTCTTTAAAGCCAAATAGAGTTTTCAACAGATAAAGTGTGGGTCGTACTGAAGTTGGGTTGAGAAAACAAAACTGATTGGTTAAGTTTCTGGTTGGAACTCCTTGAATTAAGTCGTTTCGACTCAATTCTACCCAAAACCGAGACCGTATACCTCAATTAGGTCAAAAAACGACCTAATTTTTTTTTTTAAAACCCAGGTGGTGGCGCTGTGGCGCCAGTTGCGTGGCACCGCAGTGCCACCGTGTCCTTATGGTGGCGTTGCAGCGCCACTTTCGTGGTACCGCGGTGCCACCGCATCTTGAGTGTGGCGCCGCAGTACCAAGTTGCGGCCTTAGTGTAAATTACCCGATTTTAAAATTGGGTAACTCAAACCTGATGCGATTTTTTACCTTAATGTGCAAACTTTGTAACCCAAAACTCAGAATTCAACCCTTAAACTCTGAAAATCTCAACAAAATCATGAAAAATTCTTCAATTATACATGTTATATCTAAACCCTAAAAAGCCATATAGGTAAAGATATCACAAAATAGAGACATGCATGATTATCCTAAGCAATTTAACACGATTTCCTGCTCTGATACCACTTGTTAGATTTACATAATGGATTAGTAAATCAAATATAATCCTAGAATCTATCATGCTAAATTGTCAGAAAAAGATTTGTTGAGAGAAATCCGTGACTAACCTGAATCCATTGAGTTTGACAGCGAAGGATGCGGTCACATAAACGGAAGCGATAAACTGATTAGAGCTTGAGGGTAGAAGGTCTTCTACAGCCAGAATACTTTATATATGCTCAATGAGTACTCTCTCTATTGGTGGAGGTAGAGGAGAAGAGCACACGATCTATTTTGGCTTGGGGACCAAAACTCTATAGTTATGTCTTTATATACTAGTTACCAATAGAGACCCCATCAATCTTTATTAGACTAGAATTAGGTAACCATATATTATAGAGTCCACACTTAATAAGTAATTTCTTGAACCCAAAATTAGATCACTTAATTGGCCTCAACTTAATTGGACAGCCTTAATATTAAATAATTGTTATAAAAACTATGGGCCACCTACTAGGTTACACGAGTAACCCAACAAGCAGTCCCTAGATTTTGACAATATTATATTTGATTAATTATTCTATTAACGGGGACAACCCGAGGCTCGGGGCTAAGGCTAGCAGAGCTAGGAACTGGCTCGTGAACATTCGTGATTTATTTTCTTTTTCTTTTTCCTTTTCTTTCCTACAACGTGCAAGTGCTTACTTCGTGAATATGCTTTGCTTTGAGCCGATAATACTAATAAAGAAAATAGTAATATAGACCATAACATTCTTTAGTTGGCGCTGTTATAACTTGACCTCAAAGTTACTTGTACGTATTCTCTTTATTACCAGCCTCTAATCATTGTCATTAAACTAGCTAGAATCCATCTATATATTTATAAATGTATGTGTCCATATATATATGGGCCTATATGTATGTATGCATAGCCGGCGCGCGTTGTACAAGTATTAATCGAGCTAATTTGGAATAAAGAGGAGATCATCAACTTCAATATAAGAGATACTAAAATGGTAATAAGTAAGATATGGATGTAACCATATATATAGGTTATATATGGGGTTATATATATGTGGTTATATATAAGCAAGTAGTGCTGAATTTATTCATAATACACATGATAAAAAAGCAATAATAAGTTGTTAACTCATCTAGAAAACATCAGGAGCACATGATCAGCCCGGAGAACTTTTAGGACTTTCAAAAACAACCTTCTATTACTATGTATGATCATGACTATACATCAATCATCACGATCATAAACCAAACCATAAAATTAAAAGGAAAAAAAAAATCAAAGAAATAAAAATAGCAAATTAATGGAATATATAAATAAATGAAATCTGCAGGCTTTACAGAGACAGGGAGTACTAATATACAGCTAGTCACTCCTCAGAACCTGATAATACCTTAACCATAATGTGCATGACTCTAACTCTCATTTGCAAAGACAAAATGTAGTCAGCTGTCTCTCTGAAAAGTCCGTCCAACCCTTCCGACCGCCGACTAGTCGGAACGAGCCTCTTCAGGGTTTGGACCCTTCTCACGATCCCATTTCCGCTACGCCTTCTAGAAGCCCCTCCTAAACGTTTTCTCTTCATCAAAATCCTCTTAGGCCTCTTATTGCTGCGGATATGTCCGCTGCTTGTTCTCCTGGAAACGACACGTCGTTTCATGATCCCTTCATCACTTCCTTCTAAAGCTTTGTTTTGATCCTCAGTTGTATCCTTCAAATCAAGGGGCACTACCTCAAGGAGGGGATACTGATCAGAGACTCCCATATTTGATGCTTAGTAGCTAATATAGTAGTACTTCTCAATCAAAAATAAGAAGCTTCAATGGCCTTGTAGAGCTTTTATACTCGGAAGCAAATTAGTTAGACTATATGTCTATTAGCTATAGCACATTTGGTAAGAATAATGACCTTGGAGGGGTTATATATAGGTCTACACCAATATTTGAGGATAACACAAATTAATTAAAAGACAAAGCAAAAGGGTGGGGACCACAACATACAATTTCATGGAAGGCCTCCGAGAGAATGGGGATAAATGAATGGGATAATGCCACGTGTAGGAAAGGGTGCTGCTCATAGCTTTGGGCATGTTCTCCAACTCGATGCACATGCAACCACATGATGATCTTCTTCTTCTCCACACCCCCACACAGCCTCCTAAACCCACCACCTTTCATCACACCCATCTCATGGAAACACTCTGGATTATTCTTCCCCCACTTTCCAAATTCAATGCATAATATATATTATAAATTCGAATTTTGGGGGGGAGTCACTTAAATTTTCCTCATTACAGCTCAAGAAAACATGGCATTCATATGATTTATATAATAAGCTAATTTCCATAACGATGGTGGTTAAGCCCATGTTTCGAACCGGAAACCTATTTTAATAGAACTATAGCTAGGAGGAAATTATTGAAATGAAGTGCCAGCAGAGTGTTACTTGTCAATATTTAAGTTAACAAAAGTGGACAAATTAGATCTCAATGTTGGGATAAGATAGATTTTTCTTCTGACATTCATGAACTTGAGCGCCCTCCCATAATTTTCGCCAAAATCATCATCATCATCATCAATAATATGATTGTTTTGTTTGTCTTACGAAATTAATATTCGTAAATTACATAATATGCATGTTCTAACATGTTTTGCTTCATAGTACTATACAGACACGCCGACTTTAAACATAAACTTGTGCAATCTCACAGACAAAGATGCATGCGTCTCTTTTGTCTCTGCAGATCATGGTACTATATGTTAGCATAAATAGGCCAGAATTCGAGAGCCAACATATATCTAACTTATATTATTAATCTTCCTCTCAATATTTAGCGACTAGCTAACTATATATATAAATATATTCTATGGCTTATTTTTCATGTGCATATATATATATATATATATATATATATCTATCTATCTTAGAGAAACAAACATGACTTTGCTAAAGCACTGCACCCAGACCTAGTATTCTGTATCTTCTCTTTTTATACTGAATTAATTAATAATCAGAAGATGATAATAACTGGTAAAGTACTAGATCCGATTAGCTTCTCATTTTTGGTACCTAGACTTCTTAATTAGTTCTTATTAATACTGTGAAGTTTCGGATCCCTAGCTAGCTCGTCCATTAATATCCCACTCCTAAGATCCATGTACGAACTAGCATGAAAGCACATGCAACAAAGTCTATTGATCGAACGTACGGTTCAGAATTTGCAACGTTGTTAAATTTAGACCAGAATTAAGTACCTTATTTTTCCCTTAGTTTAATTTGCATGGTTGAAAGTGTCCAACATTAATAATTAACTATATAAGACTTGTGCCATCAGAACTGGATCCCATTAATTGTGGGCTCTTGCTTGTAGTTGTAGACTTGTAGCCGTTGTTTAATTGTTCTTTTTTAATACATATATATGTGTATATATATATATATATGGTTGTATATATATAGTATGTCTTATATATATTTATTATGTAATATATGGACAGATGGGTGAGGATGTAGCTAGAGAGTAGTACTGTCCTCTATTGTCAATATCCATTGTTTGGTGTATATATAGAATATAAAGATTAATTCATGTACACATAATATATTATTGTAATTAAGTTCATCTCACAAAACAAACAAATGTTCGTGACGGCTGTATCACATGGATCATCTCCGACCTATACTACAAACACAATTCATTTATATCGAATATTGCGGTTCATTATTCGATCTTTAGAGTTTTGCACTATAATTTTTTATATATATTTTATATATCGAGCATATGCCGTATATTAATTAATATGTGAGAGCTTTTTTTCCAAAAAAAAGGGTGTATATATATGTGTGTATGTTTAATTTTTTTTTCTTTCCTTCATATATTTTCGTCGTTAATTTCTCTTTTTTTTTTTAAAGAAAATAAGAACTTGTGCTTGTGGAGTTATATTGGAACGACAAATGCTTGATCCGTGTTTCAAGCTAGGTTAATATATAATTTATATAATATACATGTGTAGTCATGATATATCTGTAAAAATATATATTTATTGCATAAAAAAATAAATACATTTTAAGCTATAATAGTAATGGTTAATCTTTATGGCCCGGGAAACTTCATTATCGTCACTCACAACTTTCAATTATTTTTGCTAGGACTCAAAAGATGGACATTATATTTCTCCATGTGCTTAAAAAGATTCTGAACTTAATTGAAAGCAATCCTTATAATATGGGTGTGACTTAGGGTTTCTATCCTTAATTCTCGTATCATGTTACCAAATAGTTTGTTTTATTTATTGTGCAGGGTGCTTTTGCAACCAAAGGCACGGGTGGACAACGGTGGCCTCCTACGTGGCTTATCAAATATCCTTTTATAATTGATTACTTCATGTTCTTGTGCATGATGATGTGGTCACATGAATTTTAATTTTTTTTTCCTTTTTTTTCGGGGATGATGTTGATTGTTAAAAAAATAAAATAAACTGTATTCTATAGATATTAGATATTCTGAACACATATACTTTTTTCTTTAGGTATCTTAATATATACTTATCTGTTTAAAAATGTTGTTATTCGGGGATAATTCTAACAATTATATCTTGAAATTCAAAATTTCTTAGATCTTTAATTTTATTTTTTTTATTTTTAAAAAATGGACAATTAGTTTAACTTTAAAATACATAAGAATTTATCCAAATGAAAATTACTAAAACTAGATAATGATTTATTTATTTATGAAAGAGGTTTCCCTAACTAAAATATTTATTTTTTTCTACAAATCCTAAGAAAAATAAGAGGAAAAAAAACGACAATCGTTTCAGTTAACGAGGAAACCGGCATTCTATTAAAAGTTGCGACGTCCTTTGTTTGAGGTCAATAACGATGTCGTTCGTAACTTTAATTCACATCCGAAGGAGTTACGTTGTCTGCAATAGTCAACCTTGTAATCAAACTACATATTGTTTATATATATCGTTGTGAAAAATGTTGTTTATACACGTATATACATGTTTTGGACGTGTCGTTTGTACGTTGAAGAAAGCAAAATTCAACATCGTGTCGGCTTCCTATTAAATAAAAGACATGTCGTTATTGAGGAAGAAACAAAATTCATACGATACGACAGATCGTATAAACTGGCCAAACCGACAGTGTTAAAATGTCGTTAATCTTCCTTTCCTCAAATAAACGTCGTGTCGTTTTGTTTGATTTTTGGTAGGAGTACTGAACATCAAATTTATCCAACTTGCCCTTTAAAAAAAAAAAAAAAAAAAAAAAAATCCATCATCCAACTTGATGGTAGAATAGAATGGCTTAATGGGCTTTGATTGTATCACCCACCCAAAAGGGTCTTATTTATTTAAACCTCATCTGCCTTGACTAACTAGGGTTTCTCAATGACCTGACCAATCCAATCCAACACCCACCTTCATTTTCAGAGACGATCCCATGGTGATGGAGGAGGAGCTAGATAGAAGGAAGAGGCATATTTCAGGTTTGTGCGTGAATCTAAAGCTTTATTTTCCCCCTCATTTATGGGGTTTTTGTGGGCCTTAGATTCACGCACAAGCTCGTAATCTTCCTTTTCATTTTTCTTTTTCTTTAAAATTTTTCAATAATTTCTGTTCGTTTCAATACCACAATTTTGGAGTTTCAATTGCTCGCCCTTCAACCTGGATAAGGAGCTGTAGAAGCAGCGGATGAAAATGACTACCCTTTTGATCTTCTTTTTCTGGTACCCTGTTTTATCACTTTCACTCTCTGGATTCTTTTATTTTATTTATTTATTTGCAATATGCTATTAAATTTTGGTGCAAAGTCTTTAATTTGAATGTGTGGAAATAACCCAGAAGATGTTTTTGAGTTTGGGAGCTGAATTTACTTTTTGGAGGTAATTTATTTCATTTTACAAAGTGAATTACATGGATCTTTTTTGCTCAATTTGTAACCACTGACCAAATAAGAATATTGACTAGAAATAGAAAAAAGTAGGATTAGCTCCTTTTGGCATTTTTTTTGGGGGGGTGCAACAGGGCTTTTTTTTTTTTTAGATGTTATTTTTTCTGATTTAGATCTGTAGTACATGAATTGTGCCTAATTCACTTCGGACTTGATATTATTTTCTTTATGTGTGGAAATATAGTAGAAAGATACTAATCTTGAACTTGGTTTTTGAAGGATTTTATTCGAAGATATGTGAATATCTTGCTATTTAGTTTCTATTGTCGAGTAATCAAGTTAAATATTGAAAAGCCTCCCTGCTAGAAAATCTTTGTATGGCTTTTTGTGGGCTAATTTTGTTTGTTACCAATTGTCTCTCATGTAAGCATGAGAGTATACCTCTAATTACGTTTATGGATTCTTTCCTAGAGTAATAATCTCATGCATAAATTGGCTCATTGACATTCGGATGAAACTTTACTGTAGTATGCCTGTTCTTTTCAGATTTCTTGTTTAAGCCTATTCCAACGATTGAAGTGGCTGAAGCAGAGCTCTGTTAGATTTTAACGAAGGATTACCGGAGGCAGAGCCAGTTCAAAGTGCTAGCCATATATAAGAGAGGAAATGTTAGGATGGTCCAATAATTCTTGATGTCTTCTGATAGCCTTTTTTTTTTTTTTTTTCCCCCCCCTTTTCATTTTCTGCTTGATAGATTTCTTCTTTGATTAATGACATGATGATAATGTGACTAGGATTTTGTGTCTGTATATATCAAGTACTAGAACGCTGCGTTTTAGGCCCTAACTCACTGCTTCAAAATTGTGTTTTGCTGTTAATCTGACCGCAACTCAGGTGACCACCTGGAAAACTAAAGTTCAAGCGTCGAATTGAATCAAGCAGTGCGACTAAACTCTAGTATGAAATCCACTTCATTATGGAAAATCCTCTAGCATGAAAGAGTCAGGTTTGTTCATATATCACGCTAGCGGATTTGAGGGAAGGTTCCAGATAACAATGTTACTAGGCTAAGAGGCTTAGGGAGTGCACTTTTCAAACTATGAATTCCTTTTAAATTTTTATTTATTCTATTGTTTTTAATAGTTGTTAGCTTTTTGCTGAAGAAAAAAATAAGAATTGACAAGAAAATATGCAGAATAAAACTTTACTTACATCGTCTTTGTGATATCACATGGTGGTAACCACTCAAAAAACTTGCTTTACTCACATTTGAAATAAATGAGTAATTGAATGAAACAATCCGAAGAAAAACTTGAATATACTAGAGAAGATTTAGTAGTTTATTTTAAGAAAATTGAAAACTAAATGAATAACTGAGATCCATCACTAATTTTCATGTCTCAATTCTGGTAATTCAGCACTCAGTTTCGCCTCTCCTCCATAAGCACTTGGTTGTATTGCTGCTTATTATAATGGTGTTCACAATAAGCTCCGTTAGCTTCAAGCGCTCGAACCAGTTTGAAGAAGAATCGATTTGAATCCTCATCATCAGCGTTCATGAAAGCTTTGTAGTTCAACAGAATGTAGTGAGCCCTAATTAGGAAGTATCCTTTTACGAAGACTTCGAATTGCTTTGGCGGAGACCCCAACATAGGAAGAATGCCGCTACTCTTTTGCATCATAACATCTTTGTTGTCAAAGTTTATCATTCTTCTCTCGTTGTTACAATTAGGGCTTAAATTTGAGGCCAGTTGTTGAATCAAAACAAGTAGGTTTATTATGGGAGACTCTTGACTTGATCGATTTTGTTGGCCCCAATTATTGAAAAGATCACTAGAGATTTCCCCAGCACGATGAAGGATTCGATGCGATTCACCATTACAATGATAATAGAGTTTAGGAGGTTTAGATGGATATTCCTTAGGGAAACGTACGTCGAAGAAAAACAAGCCGTGGTGATAAGAATTGGTAGCTGCTTTCTCATCAATTACCACGACTCTCATGAGATCAACCCTTGATTTGTAAGCTCTAACGTAGAATATCGAACTGGGAAGTTCGGCTTTCAATATCTCCCACTCCTGTGAAATCTTCTTCTTTAGGGACCCGTTAGGACCACCACATAGTTTAGCAAACTTGTTCAAAGCTAGAAAACGGTGATCAGCAGGAGGGGATTCGAGTATGTCGAAATTCTTGAATTTCCTGAAGTCGGTCTCGGCTTCAACTTCTGTTTCTTCGATGTCACCGTAAATCCTCCGTTGATTACCATCATGATGATCATCACCTTTTTTCAATCCAGCCAGCGTTAGTTTTTTTAATTTTTGACCACTATTGATTGATGATGATGATGCTGCTTTTGTCATCTTATCCAAGCGGAGTTTGATCAGTTCATGTAGCTCTTGTGCTGCTCTTGCTTCTAACCTGGCAATGTTATAATCATCGTAACCAAACAATTTTAGCGTAGTGTTCTTCTTCATCTTTTCCTATCACAACTCGTTTAACTTGGTTTGCAAGTATTGAGAACCGAGAGCCCTTGATATGTATATATATATATATATGGGCATATATATATATATATATATTTAAGATAGTGTTTTGATTAGACTTCAAAATCCTATAGGAGAACTAAGTCCGCCAGGAAAAAACTCTTCCGTATTGCGCGTCTAAAGTTGGAGTAGGATTTTGGTATTTCCGAATCCTCCTAGGATTTGAGAGCCCTAAAATACCTTGATAATTATCCAATCTTTCGTTTTATTAAAATATGAATATGGAATGGGATAATGCAGGATTGGATGAAAGTAGTATTTCAAATTTTCAATTAAACCCATAAACTCTCTTGTATTTTATTTAATTATGTGGCTGAATACGTGGTTGTCCAATTACGTACAGGGCAGTTTTGGACTTGGGTGAGTACTTCTGTCCGGTACGGTCTATGTTTATCTGGTAATCACTAATCAATAGTACTGCAGGCCGAGATTGGGCTTCGGAACTCTACTTGGGTTTGGCGATATTGGGCTCTCAATTTGATCCAAAATAAAAGTGGTTCAGCTCTCAGGCAAAATTGTCTATAATCAAAATCTATATACAAAGACAAGGCATTCCAACGACGACTTCATTACCCCATAATCAATATCAACATTTTACGTGCAATATCCTTTGCGACAAAAAATTTGAGACTCGGTGTTCATGAATATGAAGATGGTAATAAAGGAGTTAAATAAGACTTGTCTTCTTGTTCAGTTTGTAATCATTGACCAAAGAGGAATATTAACTACAAATAGAAAAAAGTGGGATTACTTCCTTTTGGCAATTTTTGGGACAATGTAAAGACGTAAGGGCATTTTCTTTCTTATTCTTCCTCCATTTTTTTTTTTTAAATTGTTATAAGTCATATTTTCTCGTTGAGATCTAGATAGTGTAGTACTTGAACTCTGCCTAATTCACTTCAGATTTGAAAGTGGAAACCAATTGTTGAAGCAGTTGAATAGCCAAGAATAAGTAAAATCACAAACCTTTCTTAATATGTGGAAATAAAGTAAAAAACTATTAACCGTCAACTTGAATTTTGAAGAATATTATACGAAGTTCGAAATTACGATAAGCCATTTTGTGGAATGTCTTGATATATATATATATATATATATATATATATATATATATATATAATTTCTGTTGCTGAGTTTAATGTGTACACATTCTGCCAGAAAATCTTTGTAAGGCTTATTGTGGTATGTTTTGATTTTTTACCGGCCAATAGTCTCCACATATAAGCATTAGACGTATCTATATGGTTTCTTTTTGAGAGAAATAGTCTCATGCATTAACTAACTGACATCCAAAATTCTGATTTCTTGTTTGTATTCTTGTTCAAGCCTAATCCAACAATCGAAGCGGCTGAAGCGGAGCGCTATTAGATTTCAACAAAAGAACCAAGAAATATTACCAAAGGCTGAGCCAACATTAAGCTGTACTATGCATAAGAAAGGATATGCTATCGATGGTCCAATTAGTCTTGATGTCTTCAGTTAGCTCTTATTTTATTTTATTTTATTTTATATATTTATTTATTTGGGAGTTAAAATTCCCATGTCAACCTGCTTGGTAGATTTATTCTTGGATTAATAATGACCATGATGATCTTGAGTACTAGGATTTTATGCTGAGTTTCTTCATATTCAATATCTTTGTTGTATTTTGTTTTTTTCGTTTAGCCTTCTGAATGCTTCAAAATTGTGTCTTTTTCATGTTTATCTTTTTATGCTTGTTAGTTATGATTCAGTAACTTGGAGAATTTCCTGGAAGACCATTTCGAGATTCGAATTTAATCGTAGTGACAAAAACAGTACGATTCAATTCAAATTCGAAGACAAATATGGTATGAAAGAGTAATGTTCATTCTATTAATATATCAACACCAGATTCGATTTAATAAGGTTCCAAATTCAAGTGTGACGAGGCTCAGAGACTTACGGAGTGCACTTTCAGAGTTGAATTTCTTGTACCTTGTTATTTTTTTTTTCGTGTTGTTGTTATTACTGTTATTTTGCTTAAGGAAAAAAAAAAGAAAAAGAATTGACAAGAAAACATGCCGAATAAAACTTTGCGTGCATTGTGTTTGTGATATAACACGGTGGGAACAACTAAAAAAAAATTAGAAATAAATGAGCAATTAATTGAATAAAACAAGCCGAATAAGAAGTAATAGTTTATCTCAAGCAAACCGGATAACAAATGAATTAAAATTGCAAGAACGTAACTGAGATCCATATGGACTTATTCTAATGTCTCAGTAGTTCTGGTAATTCAGCACTCTATTTAGCTTCTCCTCCAAAAGCGCTTGATCGTATTGCTGCTTATTATAAAGGTGTTTACAATAAGCTCCATTCGCTTCAAGGGCCCGAACCAGTTTGAAGAAGAATCGATTTGAATCCTCATCCTCAGGGTTCATAGAAGCTTTATAGTTCAAAAGAATGTGGTGAGCCCTAATTAATAAATACCCTTTCACGAAAACTTCGAACCCCATCGGTGGAGACTTCAACATACCAAGAGTGTCACCACTCATTTGCATCATAACATCTTTCTTGTTACAATCCGTCATTCTTCTCTCATCCTTAAAGTTAGGGCTTAAACTTGAAGCAAATTGTCGAATCAAAACCCGTAGATTTGTTATGAGAGATTCTTTACATGATTCGTTCTTTTTGCGCCAATTTGTTTGCATCAAAATTTTGTCCTTGTCGTTAAAATTTGGGCTTAAACCTGAAGCCAACTGTTGAATCAAAATAAGTAGACTTATTATGGGAGACTCTTTACTTGATCGATTAATCTGTTCGCGCCACTTCATGATGAAAAGATCACTAGACACCTCCCCAGCTTGATGAAAAATTGGATGAGAAATTTCACCATAAGAATGATAATAAAGCTTAGGAGGCTTGGATGGATAATCGATAGGGAAGCGCACGTCGAAGAAAAACAAGCCGTGGTAATAAGAATTATTAGTAGCAGCTTTCTCATCAATGACGGCAACTCTCATGAGATCAACCCTTGACTTGTAAACCCTAACGTGAAATATCGAACTAGGAAGTTCAGCTTCCAATATCTCCCACTCCTCCAAAATCCTTTTCTTTAGGGACCCGTAGTTTGGATCACCACATAGCTTAGCACAACTGTTCATATATAGAAAATGGTGATCAAAAGGAGGGAATTCAAGTACGTCGAAATTCTTGAATCTCCAATAGTTGGTCTCCGCTTGAACTTCTATTTCTTCAATCTCACCGTAAATCCTCCTCCATAATTGATTACCACCATGATCATCGGCTTTTGTCAATCCGGCCGTCTTTATTTTTTTCAATTTTTGACCTCTACTGGTTGATGCTGTTGCTGCATTTGATATCTTGTCCATGCGGAGTTTGATCAGTTCATGAAACTCTTGCGCTTCTCTTCCCTCTATTAACTCTGCAATAATGTTATCATTGTAACCAAACAATTTTAGCATAGTGCTCTTTATTTTTCCCCTATCACAAATATACCTCAATAATTATCCAATTTTGGCTAACAATTTGAATTTTGAATGGGATATGTAGGAAAGCTTTACTTTGAACGAAATTTGTATTCCTAGAAAACTTTTGATAGATTTTATTTTATTGATCTGCTCTTTTTATTTAATTGGGCAACTGAGTACATGCCTACATGGTATATATATATATATATATATATCAAGTAAAAAGAAAAAAGTTAATTATCCAATATTCCGGTTACTGGAGATTGGGTTTCGGAAATTCTCCTTTTTCCATACTAGCTATTCTTTTTGCATCAAAAGATTTGAGTCTCGGCGTTAAATATTATTGTGAATTATGGTTAAGCAGTGGAATATGATCTCTTTTTTCTTCTTCTTCCTTTTTTTTTTTTTTTTTCCAATTTGTAATGACTGACCAAAGAGAAATATCAACTACTAGAATTGGAAATAAGTGGGTTTTTTTAAAAAAAAAAATTTCTTGTTAAAAGACATTTTCTCATCGAGATATGGATGTAATGTTCTAGTATATATGGGACTCTGCCTAATACTGTAAAAATAATTCTCTTAAGATACAATGAATAGTTCTAGTTTGCGTAAACATTATTAAACCAAGATGTTAACGTTCAAGCTTTTTCATAATATTAAAACAAATATAAAAAACGTACCTTGTTCCATGATGAAATCTTGATCATTACACTAGTTATTAATCAGTACTTCAGCAGAAAATACGCTTATTCAGAAATGTATTTGCTCTAATTAATTGCATGCACAATTAATGTATTTTTATAAGCTAAGAGAGGACCACTTTCCTAAAAGCATATTATAAACACTTTCCATTAAGGTTTGTAATTTTGAAAGAAGTTACCCATTATCTAAAATTTGACAATGAGAATTTAACATTTATATTATTTATTGAACCATACAAAATGTTCATATATTCCACACATTAATATAAAATCTTACAATTTCACACAAAATCGTATAAAATATCGCACGAATCTTACCAATTGCTGAAGCAGTTGAGTAGCCAGGAATTAATAAGTAAAATCACATACCTTCCGGAATATGTAAGGAAATAAGGTATAAAACTATTAATCTTGAACTTGGCTTGTCAAGGATCTTATTAAAAGGAAGTTAGCGATAACGATAAGCCATTATGAGGAATATCTTTCTATATAATTTCCATATATAGTTGCTATAACTTTCAGAAAATATTCGATCGTAAGGCTTATTGTGCCATGTTTTACATGTAACCATGAGAGTATCTCTCGTTATATTTTTAGCGAGATTCTTGTTTAGAGAAATAATACGTGGCAATAAAGTGGCTATTGAGTAGCCAAACCGTCAATGAAACTCTCTGCGCCAGTCTGCTTGTTCTTTTCAGATTTCTTGTTTGTATTCTTGTTCATGCCTATTCCACAAAAAGCCGAATCATAGCACTACTAGATTTTTAAAAAAAAAAAAAAATCCCCAGGGAAGAAAGCCAATATTAAATGGTACCGTGCATATATAAGAAAGTAAGGACATGTTATTATTTTCCAATAAGTCTTTATATTTTCTGTTAGCTTTCTTTTATTTATTTATTTATTTTTTCTATTTGTTAAAATTCTCGTATTGTCAACCTGCTTAATTGGGAGATTTTTTATTGGATTATTTGACGTGATGATCATGATTAGGATTTTTGTGTGTACCAAAATTGTATCATGTCACTACTTTCGAAATTGTGTTTATTCCATGCCTTTCTCATGTTAATCTTTCCATCATGCATGCTGGTTAATGGTTAAGATTCAATAACTTGTGTGATTTTTTGGAAGACCAAATTTCGAGCTTCGAGCAGAAGCAGTGCGACGAAGCTCTAGTATTGATAGGTGCCAGTCCATTATGGAAAATCCTTTAGCATGAAAGAGTCAGGTTTGTTCACATATCACGCTATGGTCAAATTCGAGAGAAGGTTCCAAATATTAACACCATAATACGAGGCTAAAAGACTTGGTTAGGGAGTGCAATTTCAGATTTTGAATTCCTTGAAATTTTAATTTATTTTTTATTTTTGTTACTAATATTTTGCCTTAAAAAAACAAAAGAAGGAACTGACAAGAAAATATGCCGAATCAAAACTTTATTCATTTATGTTTTTGTAATATAACAAGGTAAGAACCACCCAATTGTCATTGAAGAAACTAAACGAGTAATTTAATAAAACAAGCCAAGGAGAAAATTGAATCTATATATATATGTATACACACTACAGAATAAATAGTAAATTGCAAGAAGATAACTGAGATTATATATATATCCATCCCTAATATATTCTCATCATGTCTCAGTTCTAGTAATTCAGCACCCTATTTCGCCTCTCCTCCATAAGCGCCTGGTCGTATTGCTCCTTATTATAATGGTGTTTACAATATCCTCCGTTTGCTTCAAGCGCCCAAACCAGTTTGAAGAAGAATCGATTCGAATCCTCATCATCAGGGTTCATAAAAGTTTTATAGTTCAACAGAATGTAGTGAGCCCTAATTAGGAAATACCCTTTCACGAAAACTTCGAACTGCTTCGGCGGAGACCCCAACATAGTAAGAATGCCACCAATATTGCATCTTAATTTGTCGTAAAAACTTATCATTCTTCCCTCGTTGTTAAAATTAGGGCTTAAATTTGAGGCCAGTTTCTGAATCAAAACAAGTAGGTTTATTATGGGAGACTCTTGACTTGATCGAATTTGTTGGCGCCAAATATTCTTGAAAAGATCACTAGAGACCTCCCCAGCTTGATGAAAAATGGTATCAGATTCACCATGAGAATGATGATAATAGAGCTTAGGAGGCTTAGATGGATAATCTGTTGGGAAACGCACGTCCAAGAAAAACAAGCCGTGGTGATAGGAAGTGGTAGCTGCTTTCTCATCAATTACCGCAACTCTCATGAGATCAACCCTTGACTTGTAAACTCTAACGTAGAATATCGAATTAGGAAGTTCAGCTTTCAATATCTCCCACTCCTGTGAAATCTTCTTCTTTAGGGACCCGTTCGGAACACCACAGAGTTTGGTAAAACTGTTCAAAGCTATAAAACGGTGATCAGGAGTAGGGGACTCGAGTATGTCGAAATTCTTGAATTTCCTAAAGTTGGTCTCGGCTTCAACTCCTGTTTCTTCGATCTCACCGTACATCCTCCGTTGATTATTACCACCATGATGATCATCAGTACCTTTTTTCAACCCGGCCATCTTTAGTTTTTTCAGTTTTTGACGACGATGCTTTTGACATCTTGTCTATCTGGAGTTTGATCAGTTCATGCAACGCTTGTGCTTCTCTCATTTCTAACCCTGCAATGTTATCATCGTCGTAACCAAACAGCTTTAGCATAGTGCTCTTCATATTTTCCTATCACAACTTGTTTAACGCTGTTTGAGAACTAGAACGACCCACATGATGTGCGTATATATAATCTTTTGATCATTAAGAGTTTATATTTCAATGGGATTTGGAACAAACCCTACGCGTCTACAACTAGAGTTGAATAGGATTGTGCTATACAATTCTTCTACGTTTTGAGAGTCCTAATTATACTACCTGAATTTGTTACGGGATATATTGAATTCGGTACGTGATATATTTATAGGAAAGCTACACTTTGGATTTAAAGTTAGTATTCCAATGTGAACTCTCTATTGATACAATTTTATTTTATTTTATAACTGAATACAAGATAATTATCAAGTAAAAAAAAAAAAAACAAACAAACAACCTGTAATTATGGTACGTTTGTATATTAATTACCAATCAGTAAACTGCCACTGCCAATTTCTTGAAGATTGGACTTTGATACACTAATTCTGTTTTGGGCTTACAGCCTATAGATGGAGAGACAATTGGGCTCTAAACGTGATCCAACATAAAAGTGGAACATGAAAACTTGGGCTATGATAACCTCTATCCTACAGAGGAAAGAATTTAATTCCACTACCATTTTCTATACACAAGTAATTATTTATAACAAGGGCTTCAATTATTATATTTTAAATTTAATTATGAAACCGTCAAAATATAAATGACAAAGAGAAGGCATTCCAGCGACAACCTCATTGACCCATAATCATAATCACCGCTGTCTCATCTTTTATTTAAAGATGGAAAGATCAGATTTGGAAACTTTCCCATACAATATTTTTTGCACCACAAAGATTTTGAGCCTTGGCGTTAATTATAATGACAACTAGACAATTTAACTATTTTTCTTGAGGTAAATTACTATTACCAAGATAAATTACATCAAGCAAGTAACAAATTAAATGGCCAAGCTTAATAATTAGCCATTGGAATTAAATGTCCTAAAATATAACTTGAAGAATAGGAGTAATATGTTTGATAGAGGAAAAAATGGTTCTTGTTTGATGATATGTAGGAATTGACTGATTCAAAGGCTTGCAAAGTCAGAAATAAATGCGATGAAATTGACATGTGTTTTTTTTTGTTACTTTTTATTTTTTGGCCATGCCCAATATGTGAAAGATGGCCGACAAGTCGGTTGTCACATAGCATTTAAATTTTCCAATTAAGGATTATAAAGGAGTCAGCACCAACCAAGTACAAGATGTCAGCTGCAATATTTGAGTCAGCATTTGCCCTATAATTCAAACAAATTGATGTATAAACAGCAATATATCATTTCTCCTTTATTATTTTTTTTCCTCCTCAGCCAATTATAGGTACGAATCCGGAATCCTATGGTAAAAAGACTTAAATTATAGGACCATATACATATGACTGTACATATGTAACGAATTAATGTTCAACTAATTAGTTTTATATATTTTATTTGCTGCTAATATGTTATCAAAAATATGGATTAAAAAAAAAAACTTTTCAACCAACACCTATATTTTTGCCTCACATTAGCAGTAACCACTTCAGAGACAAAATCAAATTATTTGTCTAATTTTAATATCTCAATTCATATCAAATTAATAAACGAAACAAAAATCACATTATCTAAAACTTTGTCATTTTAGTACGATGTCTCATCAACACTAGTACTATATAATTTAGTTAGTGACCTCATAATTTAATCTTTTTAGAACAATAGTATAGTCATTTAAAACTATGCATGGTTAATTTCACTAATAGCTCTAATCATTTTACTACTTTGACCTCCATCTCTTTTTTAATAAAAGAGGACTATTATTAATCTGTCGAGGAGAGGTCCTCAATTACAGTCCCGAAATACATTCTGGAATGGAATCAAACTACATGCTCTCAGATACAAATTAAAATCATAGGAAGCTAAGTTATGGGAAACCATATTTCCTTCACGAAAAAAAAAAAAAAAAACAGGAGCCTACATTACTAAGCAAAGAAAAAAGTTTCTAATTATTTTACTACTTTGATCTCTAAATTTTCAATTTAAATATGTTTATTCATTTTTAGGATAATATTATATAGTCATTGAAAAATATTGTTAATTTCAGTAATTGTCATTCTATTACTTTAGCCTCCAAATTTATAACTTAGACTGCCTCAAACTTTGCTATTATTGCACCATTGGTCCAAAGTAGTATGAAACCTGTAATTCTAGGATTAAAGTGATAAAAAGATCATAATTCAAGAACTATGGTGAAATTAACTTTTTTTTTTTGAAAAGGAAATATTGAGAATATCCTACTATTATTTTCAATATTATTTTGCAATATAATTTCTCAACAACATTTTTTCAGTAAAAGGCTTTTTTTCCTCTTAGATCAACAAAGCTTGCTATTAAAAAAGTAGAAATTGTTACAATAACAAATTCCATGGAGGAATATATTCCTCAAATATCTAAATTCTAAAGCTGATTTTCCACTTCTTAGGCAATATAACTAAGATAAGAATTAACCAAATGCCAAGAAAGAAAAATAAATGAATAAATACCTCCAATAGCAGATGAAAACTATACACATCAATAACCCCTGAGTTATTTGTATTAGCTTGACCCTTAAATTTTAATTTTAGTATTGTATTATTCATGAATCAATCATTACACAATTTAAGCTTTGACAGTGTTTTTAATAGATCAATGACCAACAATGTACCAATAGCAAAATTTAAGAGTTAAAATAGTACGATACAGGTAAAAAGTAAAATTAATCCTTAATTTTAAATGTTAGAATATGGTGCATTATACCGACTAAAGCAAAAGTAACAAAACAAAAAATAAAAATACAAATAGGAAAAGAGAGAGAGAGAGAGAGAGAGGAAATAATGTTGAGCTACTTCGTTTCATGAGAGGAAATTATGTTGAGTTACTTCGTTTCCTATGATAAAATCATCATGTTCTAGATCACTTGTAAGAATAGTATGAAGTATGAAACGGTCTTGACATTTTCTAACTTTCTAGAGAAGTCTCGATAGTAAATTTGTCGGTCCTAATTATTAACCTGATTTTTCGTTTAAAGAAAAATAATAATCCGCCCAATTAGTGGTTTGATCAGGAAAATGTGTCTCATACATAAAGTATTAAAGAAGAAAAAAGTAGAAAGGTTCGTGTCGTTCTCTCTCCATTGGATCCCAATATCATCAAAATAGAGAAGACTACAATAAGCATAAAATTTTGGACCTGTAATTGTCTCATTCGATTTGACTTTGCCCTCTCATGAATCCCAATTACAAAATATCTACTGACACATGATCTAACAAATATATCAGAATAGTTTTAGTTTGACCTCCCCATGTGCAGCTCTTAACACCTCTCAAGTCTTAACCTTTTTTTTTTCCCCCAAAAAAAAATGTTTAGCATTTTGAGCGAGGGAAATGAACTTGGAATTGGGTTATGATTGATGATACCAAAGCAGACTATGATGAACTAAAAGTAAATGGGATCAACTCACGGGTCAGATTCATATTAAAGAAAGAGCTTGCTTCAAATCTCTCTCAATTGTATATGTCAAACTTCTAGAAGGTCTTTCATAGAGAAGTGAGAGTGAGAGTGAGAGGGAGAGAGAGAGAGTAGAGAGTATCAAGCACATGGAATTTCATTATTTAAATAAGTTTTCTAGTGATGGATGGGATAAGTTCACGGTTTCATGTGTGTGACTTTTTTAATCTTTTATAAAAATAAAATAAAGTAGGTGGGGTATTAAGAAATCTGCAAACAAAAGTTCAGAAAATCCACGAGAAACAGGTATAGGAATTCTTGGCTTATGACCCGGCAATAATGGAGGGCGTTAGCAACATAAATCTACTAGATTCGGAATATCATTACTTTCTATAATATCTTAATCCTTTTAGAAAAGAGAAAAATATAAGAACAAAATAACAAATGATAATATTATGAGAGAAAGCGAAAGAAGGAGGATAGGAAATTATCTTATCGATTGATTGGCTTCACATGCTCTTGTTGTTGTGATTGAGATGGGAGAAGTTATTACCAAACTCATGATAATTTCATCTAATTATTAATTAAAAGGTGAATTTTATGGGTGGTCCAATATATATATATATATATATATATGGACTGAGATAGGCCATGATGCTATTATTATCTAACATATATTTTTATTTAGTGGTATTTTTATAAACAAAAGGAATCAAAAAATTTATAAAGACTGCAAACATTTAGTACTATATTTTAGAGAAAATTTTTGTTAACTCGATTTAGTCAAAATTTCATATATGTTGCATACATGATATACAATGGACACGGTTCCTTTCTTTTAGCCTCGACCTTACATTAATCGTGATATCAATTTTGAGAGAGAGAGAGACAGAGAGAGAGAGCTTTTGAATTAATTCTAATGTTTTCTTTTCATGTATATTAATTCAGATACCGTTAATCAACTAGTTTATAGTAAGAAAACTTAATAATCGTAAACATTCTTATTTTTACCGTTAATCAACTAGTTTATAGTAAGAAAACTTAATAATCGTAAACATTCTTTTTTTTAAAAAAAAATTAATAATCATAAACATTCATGATTGATTTTTAATAAACATTTTAATGCACTCAGAAAATGTCATGGCTATGGAGTTTATATTATAAATTAAGGGCAAAGTATAGAATAGAAAATGCATAAAAATAAAAGAAGAAGATACAAGAGAAGTGTAGAGAGAACTTTCTTATTATTCCATTTTTCTTTATATACACTATACATGCTCAATGACATCTTTATAACTTTGCAACCATAAATGCTTTAATACTAAAAAATTATATATATGTTATAATGTAAAACACTATTAAATAGAATTTAAATGGGGGTTATGGTATTAACATCCACATATAAATTAATATATTCATAATACTCTCCTTTAGATGTTCATTAGAATATGCCTTATTAAAACTTTACTAGGTAAAACCCTTTAGGACGAAAAACCTAGTAGGGGAAAAAGAGTGCAATATTCTTATTATTTACTAAAGTTGCCTAATTAAAAATCTTACTAAGAAAACCCAAAGAGACAAAACCTCACCAAAGAGAAAAAGAGTACCAACATATATTATTTAACTGCTGCATAAGTTGTCCCATTAAAACCTTTAGTCAATAAAAACCTTATGAGACAAAAATTTGACTAAAGAAAAGGATTACAACTATATACTAATTTGCTCCCCCTATAAGGACAATACTATTAAACAATGCATACTAACTAATAAAATAAGATGTTTCATAGATACGTAGTGGCACATTGTGCCGTTCACATATCCTAATTTCTGCAAGAATTTATAGAATCATTCGTTTCCATCTATGCCAAAATTGCTTCAATCTATGCAAAATTTATACAATTCAACTAAATATATGTTCCATGTTTGATGCAATCTTTACTCTTAGGACATTCATACGAATATTAATGTCTAGTTTTAATACGATATTCATAAGGCGTATATCAAATCTCTCATTAACTGTCATACTAATCAGGTAACAGAATGTGATCACATTTATAAAAAGAAGAATAAGTTTCGTTCTAGTTAATGTCTGGTCTTTGCAAGAAAATTCATGGAAACTGATCTCACTTTATATCTTACTACCTCATTATTCTAGTTACACTTTTGGACAAACATCTACGTATATACAATCGATTTCGTATTGTGGAGAGTTTGTACAACAAGTTCGAATATATTGCTTTTAGAAAGCGAGATTATTTCGGCCTAAATTGCCTCTTTCCATAATAGCCAATCATGTTTATATGGTCATTTAACCATACTCATAAATTCTAGATCCAGATATATCTTGAGACAACAAAAGTAACTATGAGGCAAATACATCATTGACGATCATAATTTCTATTCAATTTTTCTCCTTCATTTACAAAATATATCGAGATCTCGAAATTTTCATCGATTACATCTACTCCATGAGCCATATTTGGAGGATTTAATTGTCCATTATCTCAGTCTATTTCTCAACATTCTTATAGCTCTTTGACTAAGATCTTTCTCTTCAGGAGGTTTCTCTTCAAGAAATTCTTTAAGTGACATTGTTTTTCTTTTCCGCGGATTCTTATTTTTAGCATCAATTTGTCGTCCATACTTCTAGCGTGTTTCGAGTTCAATTGGTCATGTGTTATTAATAGGGATCACAACTATTATTGGGGTATTAGCAGCAGGAATTTAAGATTTTTTGTCACTCTCATAGCATATATAAATATCTTTGGCAGTTGAATTGTAATTTGTAACAACTATATTATTTTCTGAAAACTTCTAGTTTACTTTTACTTGTACAAGAATTAAAATACTTAACTAGTTCTAGGAATTTTCTCAACATTTTTTCATACTATAAGTGTCATTTCTCCCCCTAATGTCGAGAAATATGCCTTGTCTAATTGGCAACTAGTAAATTTGTAATAAATAAATTACCCATCAGAAGTATTTAAGAACACTTATAATCATGGCGGTTGAATAGGCAAACATGTGATACAACCATAAACTTGCAGATAATAATAATTTTTAGGCTCGTACTCATGTACAAGTTATAATGAGAGATACATGTGATATACAAATGACCGAATTTGAATCAGGGTTATTGTGTACTTAATATCATATCCCCAAACAATGAAAGACAATTTTGATTTTAATTTACAATAAGCTTTTTGCTTTAATAAATGACTCTACTGGGTCATCTTGTGTATAAGTGTAGGTCACATGATACACAACTTTTATCCCATTTGCTAGGAAATAATCACTCTAGTATTGAAAATAGATTTACCAATATCATCAAGTCTTCTAGACTTATCGTGATAATTTGAAAAATTGTGCTTAATTATAAGCTAATAATTTGAGCGAACAGTTTGTCAAAAGTCAAATTATAGATAGACAACAAGCTAACATAAGATCAATACATTTAGACATCTATTAAAATTATAATTTATCTAAATGACCCTCGTATACTCCTTTGGATCTATTATAAATTACAATGGTTTCAACGACGGTCTTTTAACTAATTTGTCTTGAGCACACGTAGCACAAAATCATGTGAAGGGTTTTTCTGATTCTTGAATGGATGTCCATTATAATTTTCAATACTTCAGTTCATCATACTAGATTTAAGATAACCTAATTGATCATACCAACTTTTCAGAATTTGATTATTGAACTATAGATTCAATGTAACATACTTACAACTTATGATATGAAAGTGCAATATAATTTTGTGGAGAGGCTCTTCTAGAGCCATCTATTTGTTTAACAATGCCTGGAATTGTAATGTGTACCCTTCATAATAAAACATATCTATAAGATATCTACTATCCTATAGAATAATGTACATAATTACACTATCTACTGAATATACTTCCAATTTTTTCTCCATAAATATTGTTCTTTGTATTGTGTCAATTAATACTCAAAGAAAAATAATAATAATAGGATAATATATTACAATATAGAACAATAAAATAAAAATATAATAGAGTATAAACAATACAAGTGAATAAATAAACAACTAAAAACTATATCAAAGAGTTATCTAAATATATCTGAAAAACTAATAATAATAAATAACTGTAATAATATTTAAGCTCAATTACTCTTTTTCAGAGTCCACATAAAAATTACTGATATTTAGCAAGGTTATTTCCTCTGCATGGGTTATTTTCTTTTAGGAATATACCATATTCTCAAATAAACCTAAAACTTGGACTTATGCTTCTGGTATAACTCAACTAGATGTTTTAGGAGTATGACAGATATATCTCAAATAATAGACATGCTCCACATTCTAAGTTTGCTCACTCATTATACCTCCCCTTATTTTGGTGAGTATTTTTGAATATTTTTCAATGAGTATGTTCACAATCATTTATTGTTCTTACGTTGTGCACATCTATCATACTCGTGATTAATACAACATTCATTTCAGGGGCTGTTAAAGTGCCATTATACCTAGTTTGATGATTTTTCATTAGGAACTCATTATTCTTTTTTTGCTACCAGAAGACAAGTAATATATATAGAGTACTTCTGAAACTTCTTCTCTATGTACTATTACTACATGATCATGTTAAATATGATTAAATTATACTTTGAAATGGACTTAAAGTCTTATAGGTGCTAGTATAACCAATAAAATTATTTGGTAGGATTACGAATTTTTGGTGATCAGAGTAGACATTAATTAAGGTTATTTCAGAGAATACTAAGATTTTTAATAGTAAAGTATTAACCTTTTAAAATTCTCATTATAACCTTCGCCATATTTTAGGTCAATGTCTTATTTCTTCTTTAATGGTCTAACCCAATGCATTAGTATTCAAATATATTTTAGCATCAATAACCCATCTCTAATATTTGTTTCTATAAATTTTAAGGGCATCGAACTCGAGTTTAAATAATTTTATCAGCTAAACTGGCCCAAATATTCATATGTCAAGAAATTTTGATCACAACAAAATGTATTACAAAGCATACACATGATAGTAAGTCATAATATAAAATTGGAACGTATAATACTTAATGTGCAAAGTGTAATAATACAAATTAAGTAATAGAGAAAAATAAACAACAATGGTTAATAATATAATCATGCGACAAGTATATCTTATGAAATATCATACCATCAGGCCTATAAAAATTTTGATCAACACATATATTCATGAAAGTGATTCAAGAGTTCATAGGATATTCATCAAATATACGATTCAAATATCTTTATAGAAAAATTGATAAAGTAGAAAATATAAAGATGTCTTTTCGGTCTCAAATATACTAGTTGTATCAAAAGGAGAAATACCATCAAGATGAGTGCTTATGTAATGAGTTAACGATAAATAAAATCAGTAGTAAAAATAAAACTCAATACTTCATTCTATAATAATTATCAAAAACATAAAGAACAAATTGGTTATATCATGTAATGATTAAGGAATAGACAATTTTAGATATAAAGCCAATTACTCTAACTTTTCATAATAAAAACTCATAATAGAAGATAAAAGTTCTCGAAAATTGTTCCGATATATTTCAATATAGTAATATAATTGTTCCCCTTCAAGTGGTTATATAATTATATATATATATATATATATATATATATACTTAAATGAATGACAATAATATGATTGTTTATTTTTAACTATATGAAATATGCACATTACTTCTAGGAACGTGCAAAACCACATCAGTATATGGATCTTTCACAAATTAGAATTGAAATTTTACGATTTGGTATATGTATTACCCTTATAAAATACATTACATATGAATAACAAAAGCCATTACATATGTCGTGGACCGCGTTTTATCAATAGCTCTTGAAATTTATTTAGCAAATTTTTTTATTTTTTTATACTTGCATTTACATTACTAGCGTGCCATACACAATTTTATTAGGATCTTCCACTTCTATGGTGCTATATGTGGCATTGTTTGGTTATATATACGTAGATTTCGAGGAATTATGTATTTATCTTTTAATATCAATATTTATATTGATTATGGCAAATCCACAATTTTAAAGTGTAACATTCTCTTTGAGGAATTTGCAAAGTTATAGAATAAATAATAAAACTTGAGCAACGTTTTCAAGTATGAGATATTCTCACAACGGCTAGCTATTACTCTTTATAAATAACTAATAATATTCAGAAATTTAAAAATGATTAAAATTAATCAAGAGAAGGAAAGTATACCTCAACGGAAGTACCTCTTGACAATATCTAAGACCAATTGTTAAAGACTCGTGTTGATAACGTATTATAAAATAAGGACAGAGTATAAAATAGAAAATGCACAAAAGTAAAAAGAAGAAGACACAAGAGAAGTGTAAAGAGAATTTTCTTATTATTCTATTTTTCTTCATATATACAATATATGCTTAATAATAATATATTTATAAGATTACGACTATAAGTGTTAGAATACTAAAGATTATATATATGTTATAACGTAAAACATTACTAAATAAAATTTAAATAGAGATTAAAAAATCTAAATATTAGTAGTTATGGAATATCAACGTACAAATATAAATAAATATATATACACGTGTTATGCTTTTTAATAATTAATATTTTATGTCGAACTTAGACAAGACTGCAAGGCAATACCTCAATACTCTTGTAGAAGAATCGCGTATGTTGGTTTTCTGACAAGCAAATACTTGTAAATATACTAGAATTTACTGAGCAGAGTTGCAGAAAATAGAAAAATGCATTAAAAAAAAACCTAAAAATTGTAGAAGCATAATCAACGGACAAGTGGCATAGACTCGTGACTATGGTCAAATATTGGGCTTCGGGTATGTGGCTTTGGGCTGGTAACGGGACGATGGAGACTTTTCACAACAAAACAAAATAACCTTATATTATAGTTTTGTGCTGTTTTTGTCTCTTTTTGAGCTCCCAAACGTATCCGAGAAGCAACATCGGTCAAACAGTCACATATTATTATTTTTTTATGATAATTTTATATCATTTAGTACCATTAGCCAATCTTACGAGATCGTCATATAATATTAGAGCAGGGTTTAAAATAACATTATAAATCTTCCACTTACAATCATACAAAGTAGAAAAATATAAACAATTGTCGCACCATATCTTGAAACCGTGTACTATTATCCAACTCCAGAATTTCCCAAACCGCGTAAAAAAGCCTTTGCCCTCCAATACTTTTTATCTCATTGAGACCATTATATTGAATTTCACACAATTTTCTTCTTCTTTTTTCTTTCTTTATATTTTTCGTGCTATATATCCGTATACAAAAACATATATATTGCATAATACATAAATTTTGTTAATCAACTAGTAATGAAGATTTTTGTTGCGATTTAATTTTAGTAAATTTTTACTGTGTGTACTGCATACATACACGTGCCGTTGTTAAGCTTAATGAATTCTGATCATAGGTGGGACGTAGTTTAATTACGTTGTTATGATGTCAGCTAAGGAGCAAATATAAGCCGTATGATCTAACACGTGGACGGTGATGGAGTCTTTTAGGGGTCGGGCCCACGAATGGGCAATGAATGGCGTCCACGTGTGTGATTGTGAAAGGTGAACGTACGGTCCCAGCGGTCACGTAAGGAAATGGTTGTGTGATACAAGGGAGCCTTTGGAACCGTGCAGTCGTGGGCTCGTGGCCTAAGTTAGGTTTCATGAAAATGGAGATAACGTGGATTGAGGCAATCTTGGCTTTGAATTCTGAGGACAAACCTTAATGTCCTTGTGTAACCCAAAAAAGTATCTTGTCTCTTCAAATTGGTGAAAAACCTTATACATATATATATAATTAACGAAGTACTAATCCATATTTTAATCATTAATTAACCTTGATCGATATCAATATACGTGGACCTATACTATTCCTTCTATTTTAATTTATTATAATTCTGAGTAAATATATCTATACAGTCATAACCTCTCTCGTATGGCATGATGATGAGAATTTGATCTAAAAACCATTGGCTTTTACCATAGGAATGTGAACTTTACCCAAAATATGATTCTGAAAGAAGAAGCATGATTTAAATATTTACTTAGAAAAGTTAGAAACAACATAATTGGAAGCATGCAAAGGTACACGGAAATTATCTCAGAGTGTGATCTTTGTGCCTCATGCGTACGCCACACGTGTGTGAACATAATTTTTGTATATATACAGTTTCACCAAAAGATCAGAAGCAGCCAAGAGGAAGAGATTGCTAGCTTGATATTCGGCTTTGGCTTTCTCTATCTCTATTCTCTTTTTGTTTCTTTTGTTGTTGTTGGGATATTAATTTTTTGTTTTTCAAATTTTTTGGCCGCAAGAGAAAAAGCAGCCATCACCCACCGACTAACTATATATAATCAAAAGCATGGAACATTTTTAAACGTGGTTTCACACCTTAAAGACGCTACCACTCTATATACTTTAATACTTTATGTTCCTATTTTAGGGTCTTAGAGATCGATCTTCTTCTAGTACTTACGTTTATACACTAATATATATTTAGTTATATGATCAATTCAATTCATTATAATATAAAGTACACCAAGATCCACCTAAATCAAGATTATCTTTCTACTAATTTATTAATTATACATTCGAGGGAATGATATGATCTGGTCCCATACACATATTTCTTACATATACATGCTTATTCTAGTAACATTTTCCATTCTAATTATCACATCTTGAAGCAGTCAAAAGACTATGCGTACATACTAAGTAGGCGGAGAGCTAGCTATAGCTTGCTTTTCTTCCTTTTTTTTTTAAGAGTTATATATAAATGTTAAAATTAAAAAGGGGGCCCTAATCTTTGAAGAGAATTGAAGCTTCTCGTCTATCTTTAATTGATAATATAATTAACTTTAGTACTTTAGTTATTTTGATTAAAATGAGACATATATATAACATCATCATATGATCATCGGCGCAAGACAATCACTTTATGTGGTCTCTTTTTCCTTTTCGGTGTGAGTGTGCGTGTGTGTGTGTGTGTGAGAGAGAGAGAGAGAGAGAGAGAGAGATTTTTGTGTATTATGTGATGATCATTTATCGATCGGTGAGGACAATTGGGCAAGCTAAAGAGTATACAAGAGATAAGAAAGTAATGTAAGAAAGACAATAAACAACGAAGAAAGAATAAGAAATACAAACAAAATTTTCAAAAAAAGGAAAAGAAAAAGAAAAAGGTGACAGAATATCTTTGGAGGATTCATCTACATCTCGAGATCACATGTTGATCACACGAGCCATGATCGTAACGCACAAGCTTTTGATTTTTGAATAAGCTGTAAGATACTCACGTGCGACGTAACCCCGTTCACACTATAATCTATATATGAACGCTACAATTGGTTAATAATAATATGAGACCACATAGTATATAGCTTAAAAAATCAGGCGGTCAAAACGCTACGTATGAAAGCATCTCGTCGACCACTTTGTCGGAACTCGGAGCCAAAACCATGCATTTATATTCAATATTCACTCAACTTGCAACCGGCTTTGTTTTGTCCGTACAAAACCCTTGACCTACAATTGCCGGTCAATCTTTGATATATGCCCTCATTAGTCATA
Organism: Parasponia andersonii; assembly: GCA_002914805.1. NCBI lineage: Eukaryota > Viridiplantae > Streptophyta > Magnoliopsida > Rosales > Cannabaceae > Trema > Trema andersonii. Next base: position 675,418 of record JXTB01000119.1, read on the forward strand.
ATTGTCAAACCTCACCATCCCAGGCGGAGTACCCCAACTCAAACCAAACCCTCACTTTCTTCAAAAACCCATTATAACTCTTCTCTTTCTCTCTCTAAAAAACGGTCCCACTTTCTCTCTCAAAGCTTTGAGAGACGTTGATGAAAGATTTGCAGTAGTCTTATTATATCTTTGGGTAGTGAGTGAGCTATGGATGAGAAGAAGAGAGAAGTGATTAAGATGATCAAGGCCGATAACACGATTGGATCCTCTTCACTTTCTGAAGCTATTTCGAGCGGTTTTCCATTTTCAAGCGCGTTTGACTCGTCCGAGTTTGGAGAGAAGGGCTCCTTAGGGTTTATGGACCTTCTGGGTGTCACGGACTACTTCCCTAATACTATTTCCATGTTTGATTTTCCAGCTTTGGCTTCGAGTAATATTCCAACTTGGACTACTACTGCTACTACTAAAAAAGAGGCCATGGTGAGTGCGGACGCCTCGAGTAATCAGCCTGCAACGCCCAACACTTCGTCGATTTCATCGGCTTCGAGTGAGGCTCTCAATGAGGAACGGACTAAAACTGCGGACCAAGATGAAGAAGATGATGAGGAAGAAGAACAAGAACAAGAACAAGAACAAGAGCAAGAGCAACCAAAGGTCACAAGCAAACAGTAAGTTTAACAATCCTCTTGGCTTTATTAAGAGAAACCCAGTTCAGATTAGAACAAAATGAAAGTGGGTTTCTCTTTTTTTAAATGGTTTTTATTTTAAAGAGAATTCAAAGACTAACCCGTTATGTAAAAAGTAATTGAGAAATTGGAAAATGGGGCTTTTTTTGTATTATAAGACGAAATGGGTTTAATTTGTATATATGTTTGACGTGTAATATTGGTTTGATGTATTTGTGTTATGGTTATGGGAGATAAGGTTGAAAGCGAAGAAGACAAATCAGAAGAAACAGAGAGAGCCGAGATTCGCCTTCATGACTAAGAGCGAGGTTGATCATTTGGAAGATGGCTATAGATGGAGAAAGTACGGCCAAAAAGCTGTGAAAAACAGCCCCTTTCCCAGGTCATAATTCCGCATTTTCTAATTAATCAACTAATTTTCAATTTACATTTACATATATAATTACATCGAACATTATTAGGAACATATTGTTCATATTCTCAGTACTTATAAGTGATAAGTTTTTCCATATTATTCGTGTATAGGAGTTACTATCGTTGCACTAGTGCCTCATGTAATGTGAAGAAGCGAGTTGAGAGATCGTTTAGTGATCCAAGCGTGGTGGTGACTACTTATGAAGGTCAACATACGCATCCAAGCCCACTCATTTCTCGCCCCGCTCACGCCGCACCTCCTCCGGCCGCTGCCGCCTTCGCTATGCCATTTCAAAGAAGCCAGCTGCTGCCTCATCATCACTATCAATTTGCTCATGATGTTTTATCCTCAAATATCAGTAATTTTGGTAATTACGACACACTTCGTAACATTGGTTCAACGACAAATTCTGCTAATTTTCTTCATGAGAGGCGCTTTTGCACTCATTCAGGGTCAGCTTTGATCACAGATCATGGCCTTCTTCAAGACATTGTCACCTCCAATATGCTCAACCCATAAACTAGAACATCAATCAACATGACAGAACAAACTAGCCCATTGGTATAGCTATGCAGTTTAGACTCATATTACCCCTTTAAATACTGGTATGTAATTTTCATGCTGACCGGTGGTGACTTCTTTTTTGGTCTGATCAGAATTAAGAACGAACTTCTATTTTCTTTATGTATACATACCCAAACCCTGATGATGATTAATCCAGCTCAGGGAGTGGCTAGTTAATTTCTTACTCTTTAAAAATAAAAAAAAATTAAAAAAAAAAAGAAGAAGTGGGGGGAATGGAGGGTGTACCTAGAAGTACTAGAGAGGTGGGTTTTGGTAATGGGATATGTAAATAAAGATGAGTATAGTAAATGTGGGTTTCTTAATTCTTCTGGCCCCTCGTTTGTCCTATATCTTTGTTTTTTGATGTGTTGAAGGAATGTGCATTGATTTAATTGAGAGGCGTAGTAGTACTGCAGTCATGATTTTGAGGGTTGGAGTTTCTCCGTCCAACAATTAATATTCTGGACCCTCAGAAAACTTTTCCTGTTCTTGCCGATCTATTGGAAAAAAAAAAAAAAAAAAAGGCAATTCCATAGTAAGGGGCTACAACTCTGAGGTTTTTGGTGAGAGAAATAAATGCCTTGAGCCCAAAATTGCTCGAGTAATGCTACCGCATAGGACATAAAGCACAAGTTCAACGAATCACTCGTGCCAATTGCCTTTTTGTAAAAAAAAAAAAAAAAGGAAAAGAAAAAATCGAATAACTGCCGAATTGGATCCACTTTAAACCTGTTGAGTAAATGCCTTTATTACCCGTTTATACCATTGGATCCACTCGTGGATTTGGTTCATTGAATGATGGTCTAGTTGGGAACTATGGCAAAGAAAACTAACGAGTCACCAACAAAAATTGAAAGCAAAAATACAAAAAGCTTCTATAAATTGATTCAATAAGATCTTGATGGAGACATGGGAACCTTTTCATGTTCTATTTCTATGGTTCAAGTCCGCTTTTGCAATATCGTCAGCCATGTGAAATTGTCAACACTAGAAGCATATGGGGATCGATCCTTTGCCATGAACGCCACAGACTATCATGAGAGCCAGACAGTAGACCAGCTTTTTATGTGCCCGTGTATAAGCTCATACGTTATCACCACCATCAGAGTGCATTTTATCGCTGTAAATAAAGCCACCACCAAGTCCAATGAAAAATACAGCGATAATAATTTTGGGATTTTAGCAAAAGTAGGCATCTTAACCTCCCGAGGACAGAATTTCTCATCTCCACATCATGAGAATACTTTATTAAAACCCATTAGCTCATCCATTCGGCACAATCATGGCTATAATTTTAAGCCAAATAAGTGCAACCTCCCAAAGTTCTAATTAGTAAAACAATAATTGTAAAACAATCATAGTAACGGGTATAACCTCATAAAGTTCCCCTAGCAAAATGTATTACAAATTGAGAAGCACTCATTTGAATGACGTTAAAGACAAGCAACGAAAGCATTCGCTTGGAATGCTTAAGACAGCTTTTGCATTCCTACCCCTCTGATGTTGCATATCAAATCCAAAGCCGAAAGAACAGAACAGAGATATGCATTGCAAACCCATTTAGACCCAAATCCGAGTACGATGTATCATGTACGTATCTTGTTCTGAAAAGACACATTCTTTTTAAAAAGATAACTTAGCAGGTAATGTAAACATGTACATTTCAAGAAACATGGAATTGCACGTCTCCAACGGCCGTCTTTTTCGTCCTGGACCTAATATGCATTCCTTTTAAAGCTTTCTCCGTAGTTCAATGTCAGCATGCTGCTCAAATGCTTCTCTAATTCAAGAAAATGGGACATAAACATCATAAACAAAAGTAAGAAAAAATGTGAGAATCTATTTATTTCCATTCTGATGATAAATTAAAAAGATAATTAAAAAAGAGGTATGACATATTAATCACCAAAGACCCGACATCAATTACGTTTATCATACAGTAATCACCATAAACAGGAATTACCCAAAAGCTTTCTATCCAACAATGTAATAATTGAAGGGTAAAAAGCAATACAACTAAATGAGGCATGGAGCCGATCTCTTGAACTTCAAAATTTGAATATCGAATTATTCTCTAATAGAAACTATTGCAAATAATAAACCGGCGAACCGAATGATGGTCTGGAGATCCTTATTCCACGGGACTCCGTTGGGTGATCAGATGGGGAAAGAGATGACCATCATTCTGCACATATAAGAAGACAAAGTATTACAGTGATTTTGGAAAAGACTCCGTGTAAAAGTAAAAACATCACAACAATTGTTGCCCAAGGACAAATTTTGGTGCTCCATGAAGATCTTTTAGAGCTTACACATACATGATACCTTCAAAACTTGGGTTGCTAAATCGCAGGAACTTCCCTCACTGCACTTCCACATGATCCAGTTCCTACACAATTGAATCTTGATAGAATAAACATACTACTAGCTTCATAAATTCATTTGAAAAATGTAACCCAATAAAAGTTCCTAGGATAATATTACAGTTATTCACAAGTGTGCAATTTGGCAGTACAACCAATATCAACACATCTAGTAATTGAATCAAGATTTGTTGGGTAGACAGGAATGGGAATTCAATCAAGACAATGCATCAAAATATTATTGCAGTCACACTTCATAACAACTTAAAAGCAAATTTGCAGTCACTAATCATAAACTTTGACAAATGAAGCCTGTGGAGAGAAACTTCTACGCATGGTTATTCCAACTCCGTAAAAGAGACTACATACAATGTGAAAGTTGTGACCTTCAATTTCTAATAGCGGGTTAGTCACATCAACAATTTATGCCAGGTGAACAACTAGATCAAACTAACCGTTCATGTCACCTTGCATACCCACACACTGACAGGATGTCACATTGTCAATGGCACGGATATGGTTCATTATGTATTATTCGTAAACAATAGTGAAGAGCTAGAATGCTACATGATATCCTATGTTCACAAAATGAGCATATGTTAAAATGTGAGCTAGTGAAGCACTACTATAAAATGAGACAGAAAAAAAGATAATTTAACACAAGTCTTCTTGGAACCAAAAGTTTCATTCATAGATCAACAGAAAAGTTTGTGTAAACGAAAGGCCAAGAAAAAGGTAAATATGCACCGGTGCAGATAAGGCAGGTATTTGGAGTTGGAGATTTTGATGGAGAAGATGAGTCTGATTTTGCATTTCTTGTGGTTGAGCAAGTTGCTGTGTAGAGAGAACTGGTGAACATGTCTGAAGCTTGTTGCAAGCATTTTGCTGCTGCTTCTGCTTCTGCTTCTTTGATTGTTCCTCAAACAAAGCAAACTCCTTGGGCTTGTCCCACTGCAGAGTGATTGTTAAGTCCTCATCCTTCATATTACAGATATAAGAACAACAGAAACAAAAGAGGGTAAAGGCAAAATAAACACATACCAAGCTTTCACACGTGATACAATTATAATAATACTTATGTCCATCAGGACAGGTATGCTCACTCCAATCACATTCTGCAAGTTCTGATATCTCAGTATTTACAGGAACTGCAGCAGAGGGATTGCAAGCAACTTCCTGAGAACTGCTTCCAGTTGGTGGAGGCTGCTGCATGAAACATCACATTAAAACAACATGGTTTTAAAGTTCTTAATATCACAAAACACCAGCAGTAAAGAATGCACAAGGAGTAAGGAACAAGGTATGGAGTGTTAGGAAATTGTATTTCCCATGTTAGGCCACGTGTACAAAACAATTGTATTGGCCATATTATTTCATAAAGACCCAATATGTGATTTAATAAAACTGAGTCAGAATATCCAACTGGGTATAGATACTAATGTGGATATTTTATTAGTCACCCAGTTGGGTTTGATGGATACCCAACATGAACTATTTAAGGAACCTATTAGGGTTATGGTCCCTACAGCCAAAATATCACGTACACTTAATTCCCTATAACCCACCATCAATTACAAAGAACTTTATCTGAGTGACATTAGACTTTAAGCTGTAGAAAATCAAAACCCTCAAGACACCATCTCTAGTTTTCGCTTCCGTCTTCGGTCTCTCAGTCTCTAATCCTCTACATATTAGCCATGGATTCAGGTATATTTAACAATCCCTAACCTGTCAATTTAGCATGAATGATTTAGAGTTTCTATTTGATTTATTTGCAATCCTAATATCATTTAACATGGAGTTCTTTAGTATAAATCCCTTCAGATGGCATCTGCACCACTCTTATGGTAGCACACTACGTCAACTGAAAAAGGTCATACAAATTGAAGTCCTTCTGTATTCCCTCTATCTATGAATAGCATAGAGACAAGGATTTTTTGTACACCACTCAAATACAACCCATCTCGACATATAATGTTCACTCATAAAAAGAAAACTTGCTTTAGCTCAACATTATTGTTGACTTGCAATACCTGCTGTCCACTAGCCTGAGACCGCTGGTGCTGCTCCAATATTTGATCTGAAGGTTGTATCAGATGCAACTGTTTCGGCAAATCGGAGACTCCACTGTGAACTTGTTGAGAACTTGTTTCTAAATTCTGAATTTGCTGTTGAGGAATCTGAGACAATTGTGAAGGTTCCTGGTTTGCCACAAAAGAAACTGCTTGCGGTTGTGAAGTTGACGAGAAGTGTTGCCCGAGATATGGTGCATTAAGCCGATTTTGCCCCGCCATGGAATCACCAAGATTGGTGGTTGGCCTGCTACGAATGAGCAACAAAATGGGAATTCAATCATATTCAACAAGAACAAAAATGAATAAAACAAAAAGACAAAGGATACCTAAAAGCTGGCTCTTGAAAATAGGGGCCGAAGGTCATGCCACTACATGAGTTATTACTCCTGGAGAGAAATTTATATAGGATATTTGATTGTTAATTAAAATCCGAACATTGAATAAAAAGCTCGGTCAAGAAAAAAGAGGAAATGGTACGTGAAATTGAAGTTCACAAACAAGTTTTAAGGAAGCAGAACCTCGATTCTCCCATCCTAGGTTTCTTAGGATCCGCAAAACGAACAACTAATGAGTTTTCACAACCCTTTAGTGACATCAAAAAAGCAAAAAGAGGGGAAAAAGAATGAATAGATGCCTCCATATATGCAATCAAAATAGCAGTACATATCTCCAAAGCAGATAAAATTATTACCCTCATAGTGTAGGATCCATTTAATTCTCTGATTGCTGCAAGTGCCATGTCCGTATGAGTAAATTTAACAAAGCCACATGCTTCAAAAAAGAGTACACGTTAACTGTTAACATAAATAAAGGATGACTAAACTTGTCAGACTCATAATATTTTCAACCATAAATTTATGTATAAAATGTGACCAAAGAAAGCAAATGATAAAACTAGCGCAGGAGACAATTTTGGAATTTGGAGGAAATCAGAGGCAGAACCAAGAGAGAAACAGAGGAATTTAGAGACAGAAGGAGAAGAATCAAGGAGAGAGAAAATGAAAAGTTTATAATTTCATTACAAGTCTGAAACATAATGAATGAAAAATAAATATCCTACAAAAAAATTATCCTAATATTTAGCTTCTATACTACATAAATTTGCATTGTGATCTCTATCAAACTCTATTTTATTTGATTTACCACTACAGACAAAAAATAACTGAATATATTATCTGCTTCTATAACTTTCTTGCTTCTTTTACTATTACTTCCACCTTCTAAGAAAACCAATAGGAGTACACTCCCTAAATGGTCGTTACTGGGCAAATAGTGCACTGACAGTATTTATTTGAAATCCACCATACAATATCACCTTTCAACATGTCATTTAACAAAAGCTATATTTCATCCCAAAAAATAAATACAAAATAAAAGAAAAGAGGTTATTTCAGTATTACAGGGGAGAATCAAATCATGGAGAACAATGAACATACCACGACTTTGCAAAATGTATACATCTTCAACCACACCATATGGGGAAAATATCTGACCGGGAAAAAAAAAAATGAACATAACTAGTTAACATGAAAGCAAAAATTGCTTAATCATTCGCATTTAAGGAATGCACACATTTTTCGGTCCAAAAAAAAAAAGAGGAATGTACAAATTTGTCACATGTATGAATAAAACGAGTTATACGAACTTTCATGTATTTCCATCAGAGATTTGGATACTATAACAATGAATATGTGCACAATACAAGATAATTATTTTGGTGACATAAAGCAATATCAAACTTAACATTCAATGGTCGAGGAGAACATACTTCCTTAATTTCCTTATCCGAGGCTTCTCTATTAAGATTCGCAACAAACACTTTATCAGGTACCCCTATATAAGACGTATAAAAACAAAGGAGAACAAAAACAATGATCAGCAGATGACAAACAAGAGCAACAAAATCTCAATGAAAAAGCAAGGAACATCTATATAACAGAAAATCCAATTGCTGCCTTTTTATAACTGAAGAAAAATTCAAAAATCACTAATATACCGACAAAGTGACCCAAGTTATGCATTTCCAATCAAACATTTATTGTCATTAAAAATCCATTTGTTTGTTAGTTCTACTAGGAAGCCAAGAAAATAATTTTTGGAGCACAACTATAACATTTAACAAATGATTATACCATTTAACAAATGATTATTACAGTAACAGACTCCAGCCATAAAGCCATTAGCAACCAGAGATCTAAACCATATACTTCGCTACGGAATCCGGTTTTTCGTTAATTTACTGGAAATTGGACCAAATGCAACACAATAGCATGGACAAAAACAACAACAACAATAACAGAACAAAACAAAACAAAGGAACATAGCCTCAAAGATCAGAAATATACAAAGATGTTCCCTTTCCCTGTCTGGCTTGTCTGCATATTTAACAGTAATGGGCAGCGATTCCTGAAAAATTTTATTTAAAAAAAAAAAAAAAGATTAAACATTAACTCAGTTTATGTGACCAAAAGCAACAAGAAGTGTCACATCCTCCTCACACTGAAGCTAATAACTCACCCCAGGAAAAAAATACTGATTGCTTAGAGCTGCAATTGCCTTGTCAGCCTCAAGTGTCGTTTCATATTTCACAAAACAGCTTCCTGTAAAAGTAAACTACACCCATTTCATTTGCAATATCAATATGATAATTGTAGCTCTGAGTAATGAGCATGTCCTAAACATATGAAGCTGTTCAATGCCAATGTGACAGAAACTACAGTAAATAAATAAGTCGTCAAGTCTAACGAGCATGTCATCTATTCCGTAACGAGTAAACGATGGAAAAGAAAATAACTACTTGGTGCTCTCATAAGTCTCACTAAGGGTCGGAAGTTAGAAAATGATACTATACCTCGTTGTACGCCCGTTAACTTATCCCTCAATATAACCACCTCAACGATACTTCCATGTGGTTCAAACACAGGGCGGATCTAAAATGAAGTAACATTGTCCAAAAAATATAACGAAAATTAATAGTCAGTAGAATATGCAACAAAATCATAAGAACACTCTTCAAGTAACCAATGGTGGACATCGGCAAGTAATAGAAGTTCATGGTGAAACTGCTATCCTGGATAAATTAGACACTAAACAGCTCAATTAAACCCAGTAACTTACATCTTGCTCTCTTGCTGTTCTTGGAACATGGGAAACATAAAGTTTGGCCACACCGCCACCATCTAAACGATCCAATACAACAAAAACAAGCTCAAAATCTTCATGACTTTGACAGAGAAAGATAAATTTCAAAATATAGACATGCATATCCCCATCAACATAAATTTCGCAAGTAAAACCAAGCTAAAAAAGTAGACTACGAACATAATGATGTGAGACTTGAGAAAGCAAAATATATGCAATGAACTAAGTCTGTATTTGAATTTACTGGGACATAGATCGAAACCTGGAGAATTTCCTCGGTTCGAATGATGCCAACCCCTTTTGCGTCCAGAATTAGGGACATGATGATGACCTGGGGCATAGCCAGGGCCGCCATTAAAGTGGCCTCCTGAGTGGTGGTGGTGGTGGTGGTCAGGGAGAATAGAATGATGGTAATAGTGGTGATTGGAGTCGTTGAAACTGGGGTCCTGGTAGTGGGGTTGATGATTATGGTGGAAGTCGCCGGAGGACCAAGAAGAGGATGAAGAGGAAGTCCCAGGGTGGGAATCCTGGACCTGGTGGTCACCACCGAATCCTCTTTGCCTCTCCAGCTTCACTAACTCTAACCCTAACCTTATAACACTGACCCAAAGTTAGAGAGAGAGAGAGAGAGAGAGAGAGAGAGAGAGAGGAAAAGGAAGAAGATGTTTGAGTTGCAAAAACTGCAACAGAACCACCGCCAGAAGAACCACGAAAACTGGGAAGGAGCCCAAGGTCGGGTTCCATTTAGTTTTATTATAGAATTTTCTTTCTTTTTTATTATTATTATTTTTTTGGGTTTAGGATACAATTGCTCCCTAATATATGACAATTTCGTCCTCCAAATTTCGATCATAAAAATTAAGTCTATGTA
>JXTB01000119.1:685640-718749 GCA_002914805.1 Parasponia andersonii
ATGTAATTTTTTAATTTTAAGCAATTTGATCTTTCGATTGTCAAAAATTCAAAACTGCAACGTGTTATTCAATTTTTGAAAAAAAACACAGATGAGATTGATTCTAGATATTGAATTTAACTTTTGACAAGCGATTAGAAAAGAATAAGAAAAAAAAAACATTTAGTAAATTCTTGGTTTTAGTCAATAAAATTTATAAGTAACCGTTATTTTAAATATAATTTGAGAAACATAATAAGATTTGTTTTTATAAAATTAATTCTTCTAACATGCTATTACATAATATGTACGAAGCTCTTTTTATAGGTTTAGACTCACCAACTTTTCCACTGAATCTTCGTATTATTGCCATGTATAATACACTATTTGTACATGGTCAACATGCATTTTGTATCATCTATATCTTATATAATTTTTTGACATAAATATTAAGATATCCTCAATCTCTTCACATAGGTTGCACGTCATTTCTATGTGTTCACATACAACAACAACCTCTTATCTAAAGACTTAATTTCAATCATGTCTTCATATAAGATCGTATCTAATAAGTTATGTTGTTATCACTATCTTTACTGAGATTCATATTCTATCATATGAGTAAACCAACTAGAATTGCTGAATTCTAATAATTTCAACTCGACTCGTGTCGAAAAATATTGTTGATAATTATGGTGCTGATTCCCATGTTTAGTTTCTACGAAAGTCCATCAGCCATCAACATCATTCACCACACACTTTGTAATAACATCAAACCAATGCACATGTACAAATTTGTGAACCCTAAATCTTCTATTATCACATCTTTTTCATAGCAACTTTAATGACATGTCATAAGGATTAGCAATAATACGACTCTCGGAGCTTTTAGCCGAACTTGCTATACCTTTTTGACAATTTTTTTCAGAGATTGTCTATACCTCCAGCATACTACATTTTTCTCCAATTTAAAAACGATATCATTCAAGTTTGCAACTCTCGCATCCGTATCTTCTCAGTCTTTGTTGCTCGTATTGGATTTCTAAGAATCTCTAACTTTTAAAATCTTTTAAGCTTTTATCCAGATACTACTTCCACTCAGATCTAGCTTGTTTCTAATTGTTTTTGTAAACCACCGTATATTAGAATATTGTTGTCGATGAACCGATACCAACTATAAATTTTTACTATTTACTATTCCCGTGAATATTAGACTTGTAGAAAACTAGCAAAAAAATTTGTCACCATCAGAGCTCTGATTGAAATTGAATACTTGATTCCTGACATATTGATACATATTTTTTGCTTAAAAAATACTAAGAAAATTCTCATGAAAAATTGGAGGGGTCACAACGGTCCCACTTAAAATCTAACTTCCTTAGACTAGTACTAAGCTCTAGTGTACCAAAAAACCTGTGTAACCTACTACAATATGTGCCTCTGGTACCACTTGTTAGGAAAAAATCACCTTCCTACCTTTAACTTTCCATATAAGTGAACGGTATTGAATACAAGAATCAACAAAATACGTAAAAATTACGGAGTTCACCCTACTTAGGCTATGTCTACGAAGTTTCTGCAGATCTCTTACTATAGGGAGAAAATTTCTTACTAATATTTGCAACACTCACTCACAACCTTGATCCTATATACACCCAAACATTCTCCCACAAATATTTTCTTTTTCATACCTTTCTAATTTATTTGAGTAATAATCAATCTAACTAGGAAAATAAGAGAACTCTCATCTTCCTAAAATGAAAAATACACAAAGAAAACAGAACCATAATTTCCCTAGATGTGGTAAATACTTGACATACTATTACATATTTTGGGATGAAGAGAATGAAGAAATAATGTATCTTTTTATAGGCTTAAACTCGTCAATCTCTCCACAAATCCCCACTTTATTACCATGCATAATACACTGTTTGTACACAGTAAATACATATTTTGTACCAGTTATACCTTCCTTTTTGACATAAATATAAAGATATCCTCCATCTCATCACATGGGTTGTAGTAAATACATATTTTGTACCAGTTATACCTTCCTTTTTGACATAAATATAAAGATATCCTCCATCTCATCACATGGGTTGTACGTGATTTGTATGCAATTAACATATTATTTTTATGTGTTTATATATATATATGTTTGCATACAATAACATCATACACTACTATGAGAAGCTATTTGTATTTAAGCACCCTGATTGGGATAAAAATGATATCATTTTATTTATAAAAAAAATGGCACCTGTTAGTTGAACAAAATAATTAAAAAATTTAATAGTTCAAGAATATAAAATAGCTAAAAAAATGAAGTCGTTTCTTAATCATATTATGTGTTATTATATCAAATTTTGATCATATAACTATTTTGGGCCCAATTAGACTAGAATTCATAATCTCAAAGTTTTAATCGATATTACAAGAAACCCAAAGTTTTATTGCTAGAATTTAAAAGGAAAAAAAAAAAACCAATGTATTATTTGATGTAACTAGGAACTATAAACCGCAATATAACCCACAATTTTGGGGCATCATAGTTACTCAATATGAATAGGGAAGGGAAAAACTATTCAAGTAGAGAAAATGATCTGGTTAGCAAATAATACATTACTAATATATGTGTATGGTATGATAATAGTATTAGTATAATTCAAATTTAAATCTAAATAGTAGTACTACATTTGTGTGGATTTCGTATTACTTAATTTTTTATCTGTGTATGTTTTTAATTCTGTTACAAGCTCTTGAATATGAGAATTTATTCTTTGAATTAGATCTATAATATGTATGAGTTAGTTTTCTTTTTTGTAGGCGTAGATCTTATTTGGTGTTGGAATCATAGTTTACCTGCCAAGAACGCAATCTAGTAACAAGTGAAGACAATTGTTTGTTGGTTGTCATTATTTTTTATTCTCTTGGAGAATTATGCTAGCTTACAATTCTTATTATTGCTATTTTTTTGATCAACTTTTTGTTTCATTTTTTGAGGAGTTTGAAATTGTAATTCTTTGTGCTTATGCTATAACTAAAGGTTTTTAACTATTATTTCACTTATCTAACTTCAAAAGAAAACAAGTAAAATAATATTTATGGCTTATCTTCATGCCTTTACTAGATATAGGCTTGAATATGTAAGGTTTTATTAATTTCTTGGGCTTTTAGCAAAATGGTTGAATTTTTTATCACAGTTTGTAAAATGGTTGTTTTTCAAACATTGTTAAGAAATGGCTGATTTTTTGAAATTATTTGAAAAAATTGGTTGCTTTTCATATTTTTTTATATCAAAATATTTTGATCTATTTTTTTTTTTTTGAAAGTTGATTTATTTTTCGAAAAATTGATTTATTTCATAAAACATTAATATAATTTATAAAAAAATAGATCAACTTAAAAAAGTTATTTATCAAAATAAATTATAAAAGCGGCCATTTATTGAAGAGGTATAAAAACGTGTCATTTTTTAAAATCATCTGAAAGAAACAACCATATCTTATAAATACTCTAATTTTTTGTACATGGTTCACATAGTTAAATGACAATTATGTATTAATTTGAGCTATTTTAATATAGTGGGCCAATTAGTGATTAGATTATTTGGGCTCAAGAAATAAACTAAAAGAAATTATGGTGAATGCTTTTTTTTTCACACTTTGTTTTAACAAATGTCTATTTTTCTCATTTTTATAGCTAAATGATCATATATATTTTTACACTTAGTGCAAATGCTTATATATCAATTTTGATTTATGTAATGAGTATATAAATTTTTATATTATATATATATGAGATATTTTACACATGGTATACATACTGATGTACCGGTTATTTTGCTTTAACATTTGAAAAATGAATATTTACTTAAAATGGACCCATAATTTGACCATTTTGTTATAAGACCCATCTAGTAATGGATATGAGTATTGTAATATGTAGAGACCCTTGCTACCCTAGTTTGTGACTAATGATATTACAATGAGTGATAGTATGTTAACTAAAACTATTGTAGCGTGGTCCCTAGTGACAGAGTCATGAAATTGCTTTACGGGGGGAGGGGGGGCATATTCTAATTTATTTTAGCTAATTTTGAAACACATTAGTCAACATATATCAATATAAAACTAAAAAAGGATATCTAAAGTGAGTTCAAAGAAAAATTATCCAAAAATATACGCTAAATTTGGAATTTCAAAATTATATAAAATAAAGTTCAGAAATGTTAAAAAAATTAGTGGGTCATATTAGGGGTGTTATTGAATTTTTTTGATAAAATGAAGGCAATAATATAATTATAAAGATTTACGGGTGACAAATAAAGGATAAAAGTAAAATTTTAGATAAAATTAAGGTAAAAAATACAATTTTTTAAAATGAGGGTGGCAACTGCCCCCTACCCTGCTGTGGCTCTGTCCTTGGTGGTCTCCAAGTCAAATTATGGACGTACGCTATTTCTCTTCTGTTTCATTAATGAGTGAAAAACCCATTGAATACCTAAGGTGATTTGACTGTGGTCTCAATCTTACATGTTCTTATGCTTCTGCGATCAAGTTTTTGCTCTCTCTTCGCTATAAATTCAGGTTAGCCTCTATTTCTCAACAAATTATTTCTTATGTCTTATATGAATATTAATAAGATCGAGAATTTATTTTTTACTTGGATATAAAATTAATGGTTGTTTCTCTTTTGCCACGATACTTGACCTCTTCACAACAACAAATTTTGTCAATTACAACCTTTTTTTTTGGCCTTTCAAAATTTTTACATAAGTTCCTTAAAAAAAAAACTAAAATTGAAATGTAGGACAATCATAGCGTATTTATTTCATAAATTAGTATATTAATTGCGATTAATAACTCAAATTGACGTAACTTTCGGAATTATTACCGTTAACAATCGATCTATAAACTCTAATTCTCCATGAATTTTTTTTAATTTTTATTTTTTTAAAAAGTGAGACTTAATTAATGACTACCACTTACTACAAATTTAAAAGAAAATAACACACATACACTACCAAGATTTGAACCCCTGATCCCCTAAACTCACACACACATTCTTTAAATCTTGGACCAACTGAACTAACCCCAGTTGACCAATTCTCCGTGAACTTAAACAAGCTAAAAACCATAAGAGGAAAAAGAAAAGAAAACAAATCAAACAATAGAAACGAAAACGCTAAAGGTAACTATAATGGTATAGTATACACCGTTCCCCCTTCCGAACTAATTTTTGTTCCAAAAAAAAAAAGAAGCAAGGTAACTAACTATGAAGTTATATTATACATCATTACCCCTTCTGAACTTTTTTTGTTTTTTAAATAAAAAAAGATAACATTTTTTTTCCGAGGGAAATGAATTTTTTTTTTTTTAAATGAAGTATACAACGACATGCGTATCTAGTAAACGACATAAGGTTCCTCTGTTTTTTTTTTGGAGGTGACAAAAGCGGTTTTTTTTCCTGCACTTAAACGACTACGAACGTTTGATTTCAAAAAAAAAAAAAAAAAAGACTACGAACTTTTTAAATTAGAAACGACATGCCGTATCGTATAGTTTGCCGTCGAAGAAATGAAATACCATAGACTTTGGGCAAAAACTGAGCCCTAGTTCAGTTCATTCATTCATTCATTGTTATCGTCCTCAGTTCCAGCTACTCCGTCTCTCGCCGCCTCTGCTTCTTCAGGTTACATCTTCTTCTTCCTCGTTTAAAGCAAGAACAGTATCGCTGATCCCAACTTAAAGCCATTTCAATTTGTTATTTCTGCGATTTAATATAATGCTGAGGCACTGCTTTTTCTCTATTTCGATTATTAATTTCAATAATCGGTTAAATAGTTAAATTCTTACCTCAAATCTGAATATGGGGCTTTCTTTGTTTCTGGGTATTTTTCTTTCGAGCTTGGAGAATTCTATCAATGTTGCTTTGATCAATGGATTGGGTTGTCTTAGTAGTGTAGGTGTGTTAGAATTCTTATAAACGAGTTATGCCAAATGGGTTTTTCTTGTAGCAGTTAGAATATGCAGATTCGAACTAGCAAACGTAGTTTATGTGCTTAACCAAAGAAAAAAAAAAAGGAAAAATGCATGGTTAATGAGAATTAAGGTGTTGTTTAACTTTGTCAGTAAAGGAGGTCGATTTGGGTTTATGTTAGATGGCAACAAGATCCGACCAAGATATTGATGATGATTTTAGCGAAATTTACAAGGAGTATACTGGACCTCTAGGTTTTAATGCCACCAATACACAAGATGTGGCAAAGACAAACAAAAGATCTCGTGCAGGTTCTGATGAGGAAGAGGAAGCCCGAGACCCCAATGCTGTCCCAACCGATTTTACTAGCCGAGAAGCTAAGGTTTGGGAAGCAAAGTCTAAAGCTACCGAGAGGAATTGGAAGAAAAGGAAGGAAGAAGAAATGATCTGTAAAATATGCGGAGAATCGGGTCACTTCACTCAGGTAATTTTTTGACCAATTTCTTATCTGGTTGTTCTCTGAATATGTTGATTCCATGCCAAACTACATGCTAACAAGATTCACATACTGGTATCTTATATATGTTAGGTGTGCGCATTTGTATAAAATGCATTCTTCATAAAAGGACTAAATTGTTTTACTTTTGTGGTAATCAGCATCGCTCTCACGTGAAATCAGAAAATATATTTTGATTGATACATACAAGCCCATAAAAACTTATTGAAACCATAACATCATCAACTATTGGTATCATACTGAAACTTATGTGCTAATATTTAAAGAGAAGTTAATATTGCTTTCTGTGGTTTCTATATTTGCCATGTATTTTCAGGGGTGTCCTTCTACGCTTGGAGCAAATCGAAAGTCTCAAGATTTCTTTGAAAGAGTACCTGCAAGAGAAAAACATGTAAAAGCACTTTTCACGGAGAAGGTGATACAGAAGACAGAAAAGGATATTGGCTGCAAAATTAAGATGGATGAAAAGTTTATTATTGTAAGTGGCAAGGATAGATTAATTTTGGCAAAAGGCGTGGATGCTGTGCGGAAAGTGATAGAGGAAGGAGATCATAGAGGTTCATCTAGTTCTCATGTCTCGAGATCTAGGTCACCTGAGCGAAGTCTTGTTGGTGCAAGGTTACAGCGCTCTGATTCTCAAAGATCCCACTCTGGTGCTCGAAGTGCATCACAGTTTCAACCGAGGTTTCACAGGCAAGAGAAACTTGTGGAAGATCGCATACGTGATAATCTGCAGAGATATTCAAGGGATACTTCACAAGGTAGGGACAGCATAGGATATGTTTTCGGCGTGCATAGAAAGCTGGTAATCCCATGCTCATAGCTTACTAGGTTCCTGCAGATTCTCTTCGTTTCCCCTGTAAATATTTTGTCATTTCTGAGTATTTAAATGCTGCCGCTCTTGCGTATCATTTGTTTGCAGCAAGAGGTAAGTTCTTATGTTCAAGCATTATGTGTACTGTTGTGAAGTAACTTTCGTGGGTGGGTCTGAAATCTGAATTGATCGGGGTTGTCTCCAAAAATTCCTGAAAGCATTTCCGGACTTTTTGCCTCAGATGGTTTCTCTGTGAATAAGATAGTATGTTGAATTAAGCTACAAAATGAGTTAGCATCTTGAATCAAGTGCTAAACATACTCTTCATTTCGTGAAGCTTATGTTAGTGATGGAGCTAGGGGCCGTTCAAGCCATTCAAAATCTCCAGTACATCCCCCTTACATGAGCAACACACATGGTTCATATGATGGTCGTAATCAAACCATGGGTGCATATAGAACTGAGGGATGGGATTCTGAGAGAAGAGGATCTGATATGCAATCGGGTTCTCAGTATGATCACCCTGCCTTTCCCCAGAAATTAGAGGAGTTAGAGATCGAGTTTCAAAGGGAGGCAATGGAACTTGGGAAGATTCGGGACAAGGAAGAAGATGAAGAAAATTACAAGCATCAAGAGGTATGAGCCAATTTGTAGTGTTGCTGGACATATTTAAGAATTAAAACGTATATCACCTGTTCAGACACTTTTTCATCGTATCTTATCTATTGGGAGGTGGAAAATTTGCATAGAAAAACAGAACCTAACCAAATAAATGAAATAGAGACCAATAGCACTTTGCATATATGATTCTTACGTTTGCAAAATGCTATGCATTTTTTTACACGAATTCTGAAGTATTTTTCTTTGATTTTCATGTTTTAAACTAACTTGAATTTTGTTGAAGTGATCCTTATTTTTGACCTGTCGCTTCATTAGTCTTTGGATTTTTAGTATGTGTTTTGTGCGTGTGTGTGTGTGTATTTTTCTTCTTGCTTGGTGTTTGTTGTTTAAGCATTCGTCTCTCTCATTCTCCCATGTGCTAGTGTGGCACACTACTTTTCAGAACATTTCTGATTATCGCTCTTCTTGTGACTGAATTGTTATATTTGGGGGAATATATCGCTTTTCATCCTTTAAGAAAGCCAAATGCCCAAGTAGGGAGAAAGAAGAAAGGCCTAAATTTCAGTTTTTAATCTTGATGAAGTTTTCATAGACTTCTTTGAGCTTATAGTTGAGTGTCAGAGATGAGAAGAACCACGAAGCTTATTTGAGTATATATATCCACCAGAGATTTATTGATGTGATCTAACAAGCAAACACGCTATTTAATATTGTACTCAAGTCTGTCATTAATTTCCCTGGCCGGTTTGAGTATTAAGAAACATTTGTTCTAAAACGAGTCTTGACTGCCGTAATCTGTACTAGTTGCAAGTTTGTGATATCTGACTGGTTCTACGGGTATAATATAAGGCAATTAGGGAGATGAGAGAAAACTACCTGAAGAAACTGGCCATGTTGAGGGGCATGCATGCAAAACAGTGGGACGATTTTCTTCAACTTGATGCACAGAGGCGTCAACAACAACAAGCACGTCAGCAGATCTCCCCTTCAGGTTACGGCAGTTATAAACAGCAAGGTTTTTCCAACTACGATGGCTCCTCGGCTAATCCTCGATATGCTGGGAACAATCTAGCCGTGGAGTCAATGAACAGGTACCCAAACCATGTGGAAAACTACCCGTCAAGGCCTCATGAAAATTTTGGTGAGTTCCAGCGCCAGAGACGTGAAGATTATGGGAAAGCTTACAATAATCGATATTGATTTGGGGGAATAACTTTAGGTAAGTTGCCTTGCTCTCCAGGTAAACTAGATGAGTTTTTAACTAATGTGTGTTGTAATCTCCCCGTTGAATTCATGGTATTTGTTCCAAATTTTATAAAAGGTAGTTTTGAGATGCGAAAAGTTATGATTCTTTCAGAAATTTTAGAATATTTCCTATATCAGATCATTAGAGGTGACAAAAGTAGGGTTTTGTTTTTTGTGATTGTGAGTTTTTGGTTGGGTACCGATGGTTTTCTCACTCTTACATGGCGGCTTAAATTTCAATCCAAAAATTTTCAGGGTTCAGTCTGGTCAGTAGACATAATGCGAAGGGAGCTCCCAATGTGGGTAAGCTTGTTGGGTTTAGGGTTTAGGGTTTGGGGTTTCGAGTTTAGGGTTTTGTTTTTTGTGATTGTGAGTTTTTGGTTGGGTACCGATGGTTTTCTCACTCTTACATGGCGGCTTAAATTTCAATCCAAAAATTTTCAGGGTTCAGTCTGGTCAGTAGACATAATGCGAAGGGAGCTCCCAATGTGGGTAAGCTTGTTGTTATTTGTGGTTCCGGATGTAAAAGAAGAAAAATGTGGTGGAGCAATATGCCGTTTTTTAGTTTAGTTAGTCCTGTTCAGTACTTGTTTTATAAAAGCGGGACAGTGTATGGATTCGTTTTCTTAATGGTATTTCGAAGTTACCAACTCCTAGCTAATGATATTTCTCATTTGAACGACCATCTTAGAATGCTGCAATACTAACAGCCTATGTGTGTATGTGTATACGAATACGCAGCACACCCAGGTAAGACACTACCAATTCTTTAGGTATATACTTATACAGGTTTTTAGTATTGTTCTTGTAGCCTGTAAATTTTGACGAGGAAAATATTTTGATAACCATTCAATTTCTTTGGGCATTTGCATAATTGCTGCAAAAGGCCAGGCCTAGCACGCGTCCAGGGTATCGTACTATTGGCATTTTACCTATTACTAATATCATTGGAAACAATTCTATCTGACACAACTATGATTCTAATTAATTATAAACAGCTCTTCGTTTTCGTTGGTTTTGCCCTCCCATGTTGCAGTTAGGCCAAAAACTGTACGCATGTAACGTTTTGTTTGAATTAAAGTAAGAAGTACCGACCTGAAATCAAATCCAATAATTATACTTGTAGGATTTGAGAGCAAATTTCATATTTATTGGGATATGAGAGAGGGTATAGCAATGGTTTTCATTGTAATTGGGATAAAAACACGTCAAAATGTCGATTACAATTCTCATTGTTGGGAGACGTTTCCAAAATAACAAATTTTAGTAAGACTCATTTATCATTAAATGGTTCACTATGAATGTAAGTTGTAACTGATTAAGAAAAAGAATCAGTGAATAATCCCGTTGTTACATTCTTCAATGCTTTTTTTTTTTTTTCTTTTAAAAAAAAAAAAATAAATTTAAAACTACTAAATCCACCTCGGTATGTGTAACTAAGGTTGCTGTCCACAACTTTCGTGCGTCTTCTATTTCTCCCGCATAATCATATTCCCAATAGACCAATACCAATAGCAATTTACCAAATCATGTAATCAATCTGAATTAATTAGTGAATGGATAAAGCCAAACTAGAGCTTACCTATTTAACATATTTTGAGCAAATAAATTAAGCATCTAGGAGGAGGTGAATGAGCAAACACGACATTCAGAAACATGATCGCCGTGTATTTAGTCTCATACTCTGGTCAAATCCTAGAAGCAACAGTCACCAACGACACTTCTGTCATAGAACACTGGATGCTGATCAACGTTCAGTCGATTCACCAACGAGCAAAGATCATAGGACTCAACTGTAAATGGGGTCCTCATCCAAGTAGCCCCTCCATAGGCCACAAAATTTCCACCATGTCGTTCTGCGCAGGGACCAAGTGTCTCATTTTCCAACTCTCACATATGAAGTACAACATTCCTCAATCTGTGAAGAACTTCTTGAGTGATTCCAGCAACATATTTGTGGGAGCTGGGGTTGAAGAGGTCATTTCGACGCTTCGAATCCAGTATGGAATCTGTTGTAAGCATACAATCTTTGACATTCGCTCACTTGCCGAGCAACGTTTTCCCTTTAGTTTTCGTGGCAGGCCTGGTCTCAAAACACTCGCTTATCAATTGGTCAAGCTTCCTAAGGTGCAACCAAAGAAGGTTCCTCCAAGTGACTTCGAGTCGTTGAAGCTTGATAAGGAGCATGTTAAGAATGCTTGTATTGATGTGTATGCTTCGTTCAGAATCGGTCACAAGCTTACCAACGAAATCTAGTAGACCTCTTTCAAAATCTCGGTGTTATTTCTACTGCTTGTTACAATTAATTTCCCAATCACAATTTTATGTTACTTTTTTTTTTTTGTTTTTTGTTTTTGAGTTACGAATAGTACGTAGTGATATATTGTTCTCTGTTTCAAGTTGGTATCAAGTTTATGTGTCTCCATTCCATATTAAAGAAAAACAAATAAACATTTCGTTAACTAAAAACTCTCTACATGCAACTGGTCAACCTGACAAGCTGACACCTTCGTTGTCTTATGTAATTGATTCACATGCCAACGCATTAAACAATAATATTATGCCTAAAAAAAAAAGGAAAAACAGAATACTAATCAGAACGTTGTACATGTCAAATAGTTTGTCGTTTAATTTATTCGTATTCAATATTTGTAACTCCTTAACCATGTCTAGGCCTGGCGAGAGAGGCAAGTTTAAACGTTGGTTTGAGGATTCTTCGCTTTCCGCCAAAGATAACAGCAACTAGTTTTCTTTCTCTGTCTCCGTTGTAAGTTTCCAGATTAGTTTTTTAAGACTCTGGTAGTTTCACCGTTTCTGTTATCTTTATGGTTTATGTTTTCCATTTTTCTCATTTGATTTTTGACCGCTTTCTACCTTTATATATACGTACATATATCATGTTAGCTAACATCTGTCACACATATTTTTTTTTTTTTTTTAATCATCTTAATATTTATTTTCTTTTGCTTTTAAAAGTTAATTTAATCTGATAATTTCTCTTGATATATCTGGCTCAAACATCACAATTAATTCATATTTTGATATCTTAAAATTCTTAAGGTCGGGTGAAAAAATTATGGTACCAAAAGAAGAGTTTGAATACGACCTTGAAAGTGGAAGGACGAGTAACCAAGATCAAAATGGATCACAAGAGCAAATTGTCTCATCAGACACAAGACAAGAGCAGAAGAAATCTCTAACTAAAGCTTTATTTGGTATTTTGAGCTTTGTCGGATCGATTAAGTGTCGAAATGGCTTGGATTTGCTTAGCAGTTTGGCAAAATCTGGTAAGGTTCTGAATGAAAATCTTGAGTCAGTCATAGATAGGAAACCGAAAAGGGAAGAGATTAGTAGCCGAGAATGTATGTGCCTGATCGAAAAGTGCCGGATTGAGAAGTATAAGAACACTAAAACAAACTCTAAAAAGGCTCCGAAGCCACCACGGCCTCCGAAAGGTCCATCATTGGATGCCTTTGACCAGAAGGTGGTGAGGCAGATTGTCCAACTTCAACTTGCTAGGAGAAAGAGGGCGAGTATGGAAAGAATGAGAATTGAGAGAATGAAAGCGGCCAAGGCATCATCTTCAAGCATCGGCGGCATATTCACCATTATCATCACAACTCTTATCTTAGTCATCTTCATCTTTCGGTGTAAAAATGTAAACTTGTGTTCTAGTATTGTCTTCGGTCCTTTCTTCCCCTTCTTGTTTAACACCATAGTTGTATCTTAGTACCAATGTAATGACATGATATATATGATTTCATGATTTAATGGAATTTGTATTAATTAATGAATGAAATTTAACGGATTCCTTAATATTGGCGATTCCTAACTTAGAAAGTAGTTTTTACTAATCCAAGAAAGTGGTGGTGGCTTTGATGAACAAAATTTGGGACTTGTAATCTTAGTTCGACAAAGCCATATAACGCTATATTCAACATAGATTACCAAACCAGAAACATGTACATAATAAATTTGGAGAACATGTCAGAAATCGATCAATTACGTTTCTAAGTTGTAACAGAGAACTGTAACCTATGGAGTACCGGTTAAGGTCCTAAATTGCATTATACATGTAATGTCCAAATATATTGTATGAAGGGCAAATGAGACAAGAATGTGATGTCTGTTTCTGAATAATAAAACATTGAAATACCATTGTAATCCATACAAACCTATATACCAAGACAAAATGATATATAGCCCATAGAGAAGTCTGCAAAATCATCAATAGAAGAGTGCATAATCTGCTCCTTACTCAAGCTAAAACAATCCTAGTGGCCAAAAGCAACTTCAGAAGATGAATCTATTTTGAATCCACTATTCCTACAAAATCAAATGATAACATCGATTCTAAAAGATTACTTGCTTCATATTTTTGATCAGACTTTGTTCCATCACCTACAATTATTTCAAGAACATCAATTATCAAAGAGAACATGTTAATTAAGCTTGGCAAAATACCATAATGAGATCCCTAACGAGTATCACCTGGTCTTTTAAGAGTACTTTGTTAATTTAAACCTCGTCTACTTAATATGTCACCACTTTTGAGTGCTTCAAATACTATGATATCGTGCTTTTGTCGAAGTATATAACAACGCTTTGAGGAAGCTCCAACAATATTTACCACACTAGTAACTAAACAAAAAAGTAATGCAACTTGAATATGTTTCTTTGTCATAACTACTCTAAGCCGTAATTGATGAGCAAAGCAATACACATAAAAAACAGATGCATTTTCTTTCAAAATAAGTGTTTTCAAAATAAGTGTTTTCAGACCTTTGAACTCTCCTTATATATTACTTGTACTATCATAATCTTGTCCGCGCAATCTAGATATACTTAATCCATGTCTAGAGAGAAGATTATCAATAGCACCTTTAAGAGACAAAGCAGTAGTACTAGTAACATGTTCAATCCCAATAAAACGTTCAATTACATTTCCTTTCTTATCCGTATAACGAAACACAATAGCCATTTGCTCTTTCATTGAAATGTCACAAGATTCATCAACTAGGATTGAAAATAAAGCATCACCAATACCTTTGATAATGCATTAATGGTTTTAATGGCTACAACCCTTACAATTTCTTTTTGATTATCAGGTGATGTCAGTTTCAAGTTCTCAGGAGCATTTTCTAATGTAATAGCTTTAATATCCTCATTGTGTTATGATAGAAATCACAAAAGCTCAAAAAAGTTACCTTAGTTGCTAGAATGATTGGATTCATCACGACCACGGAAAGCAAGGCTTTGTCTTAAAAGAAAGCGAACACAATCAATTGATATATTTAAACATCTTCGATAATCACAACGAACTTATTCTGAATGCTTAGAGAGAATATTTTGAATATATTGTCTTTCATTCATCAATATTTCACACTTTTTCCAAGCTTGGTTATGAGCACTATTAGAACCTCCTATATGATCATCAAATTTTTCCAATTTGAGAATCCATCTCTAACAAAATAATCACCACCTGCTTGATCTCCAATACTTGATTCAAAAAGATAACAACAAAGATAAACTACATCATCTTTTCTATTGTATATTCTAACCAATTAGGATACTTTTTAAACCAAACATCATTGAATTTTTTAAATTGATTTCCATATTCAGTCATTAGAAAATCATGACCATAAGATTGACAATGACTTTTTTGAAGATATATTCTACGAACTTGGTTACAAATATTAGAATAATACTTCAAAATTAGAATCCTTAGCCCCGGATCTGTCAGAAATTCTGCAAGATTGACATCTATATTTGTTGAATATAGATCTCCATTTTTCTCTAAATATTTTGAAGAATCAGATTTTAATCTTTTGAAGTATCTTTCCATATCTATTCAAGTATATTTAAAACTAGTTGTTAGAATCTCTAAAAAGAAAAATGGTTGGGAAAGTTAATAAAAACTACTTGTTAGTTTGTTGAATGAATAAAGACAAAGGACTATTTAATTATTGAGACTTGTCTTGGAGCACGTATGTTTTGTGCCTCTCTTACATCCATAATGCAATGAGTCTAGCCAATTTATTACATACTTTTCGTCGTTTTTATTTTATTTTTATTTAGTTTTTTTAAGAATAAATTTATTTTTGTTTAATGATTGAGGGAATACCTAAGGTTGTTAACATGCCATCTGTTAGAGTTAGAAATCAAGACTAATTTTAAGATTCATTATTCTCTATATTCAACTATTGATAAATTCTTGCTATGATTTTAAAATTTCAAATATATATAACCCTTTCATATTTTTTCTTTCACAAATAGGTAAGTTGATATCTAAAATCTAAAATCTAAAATCTAAAATATATAAATCTAGCAAGAACTATCATCAGACATCAAGTCATCTATAATTTTATAATTATAAAATATTAAAGTTTAAATAGAAATAAAATTATAAATTAAAAAACAGAATAAGTAGACTTATTTCAAATTAAGGGGAGAAAAATGAAAAATGGTGGTCGACTAGTCGGTAGTCTACTGGTCCCGGCCCTCCTAATCTTCTGACTAGTTGGTAGAGAAATGGAGGTTTTACACGAAAAAGATGATGAACTGGTAATGGTGGTGGTCTGCGATAAAAAGAAGATGAGAGGGCGTGTTTGGCAAAATTTTTCAGATTTTTGTTTGTTTTATTTGATTTTTTATACATATCTTTCTTTATTAAATTATTTAATTCTTAAATGAGCTTGGCTTTTTTAATTAACTAATAGAAAAAAAAAAAAATTGTGGTCTTTTATTATATTTTTAAATTTTTAGATGGGCTTAATAGTTTTTTATTCAAGCTTTTATAGGAATTTTATTAACATTTTTATAAATTTAATGAAAATTAAAAAAATTGAGGGGGGCTCTGTCCCTGCCGGTGGCCGTTTATCTCCGCGAGCTACTTCGCTCGTCGCCGGCGTTTGGAACGTCCGGCAGCTCTGAAACTCCGGCGGAGGTCTTCTCGGAGGGCTGTGGTTCGATCTACACTGGCGCCGGTGGAGTGATTGCTTATTAGTACACCTTATTCATTTTTGGGACGATTCCCACTTGCCTTGCCAAGTTTCTTAAACTTCTCAAGTCTAAGAAACACCGTAAACTTGGTTTTTGTGATTGGGATGCCATTACTTTGAGTGAGGAGTAGATAAAGCAATCCACCATTAATGCCTATATAACGTTTATTATCTAGGATGCCTGCTTATCTAAATATGATTTTAATCGTTTTCAATCAATATAGGCTATACTTTAGGCTTTATATAAGGTTTGTAATGTATCCTTTACCTTCTTCTTTTTTATTAAAAAAAATTAACAATTTACATATATTTTGCTGAGGATATTTTCTTTTTTTTTTTTTTTTTTTTAATCATCTTAATATTTNTAGAGGACTAATTAGTGAATTCTAGTCCTATATGTACTGTATTGATCAGTGAAGAAAAATAATATCAGATACCAATTGTCATTCTGTTTATATGGTATCAAAGCCGACACTAGCAAACCTCTTGATACACTTTCTTGTTTGAAAGCCGAACTTATAACCAAAATCACCCAAAAACTATCAAATTCATCATATTTCTCCAAAAAAAAAAAAACAATCCGCATTGCTCTTCTTCAGTAGCGGATCTTTACCGTCATAGCTGAATACCAGACTGTGCCGCTCCACATTCATCCTCGCTATCGGCTATATTCTAGAAAACACCAGACCGTGCCTTTCCTGAACCTACGTGAAGTCATATTCATTCATTCAATGCATCATTTAGGCCCCAAAATTTTCATAACATCCATTCAATACACCATTTGGGCCTAATTTGTCTTTGGGCCGAAATTACTTTGGGTTATGTCCAATTGATTTGAAGCTTCGTAAGTTTTGTATCTAATATTAAGTTTCATTTTTATTTTTTTATTTATTTATTGTTTCTAAAAAGTTTTAAGGCAAAATTGGTGGCAAAAAGATGCACCCAAACTTATGAAATTGATTACACTGAAATATTTGTAACTGTAGCTAAAATCAACACAATTCAAGTCTTGTTATTCTTAGCTGCAAATTTTGATTAGTCTTTACAACAATTTGATGTGAAAAACGCATTCTTACATGGCGAACTATTTGAAGAAGTCTACGTGGATCTCCTATTAGGGTGCATGGTAACAAAAGAACAAAACCAAGAGGTATGCAGGCTAAAGAAATCATTGTATGGACTGAAACAATCTCCTAGAACTTAGGTCGGAAGATTCAGAAAATATATGATAACTTTTAGTTACCAACAAAACAATTCAGATCACACTCTATTCTTAAAGAAACGGAATGAGAAGATTATTGCGCTCATCGTTTATATAGATAATATGGTAATAACAAGAAATGATCCAATTGGAAGGAAGGTTTTGCAAGAATACCTATCTAGAGAATTCGAGATGATATAGGTTCCTTATAATATTTTCTTGGAATACAAGTATCACGGTCCAATGAAGGTATTTTCTTATCCCAAAAGCAATATGCCTTAGATTTGCTTCAAGCATACCAACTAACAGATACATCAATTAAAAAAGGCTTAAAATTACGTATTAAGACCGATCAAGTTTCAGTTGACAAAGAGAGATACCAGAGACTTGTTAGTAGATTAATGTACTTAGCACACACAAGACTAAATCTTGCATATGTATTGAGTATTGTCAGCTAATTTATACACAATCCAGGTGAATAATATATGAACGTCATCATATGCATTTTGAGATATCTGAAGTCAACTCAAAGAAAGGGAATTTTATTCTCTAAAAATACAGAGGAACAAACTACAGATGTATACACTGATGCGGACTGGGCTGGAGATAAGAATGATATGCGATCCGCTTTAGGATATTTTATATTTTTAGATAGAAATCTTGTCACTTAGAGGAACAAGAAGCAGAATGTAAATAGAAATCTTGTCACTTGGAGAAGCAAGAAGCAGAATATTATTTTATATTTTTAGATAGAAATCTTGTCACTTGGAGGAGCAAGAAGTAGAATATTGTTGCCCGCTAAGTGGAGAAGCAGAACTTAGGGGAACAACACTTGGGATTTATTAAAAATTAAGGCTTAAACTTCCCTTGCAAGATTTAGGATATTCACCAAATAAATCAGTTCGATTATATTGTGATAATAAGTCCACACGTGACATGGCCCATAATCCAGTTCATCATGATCGAACAAAGCATGTCGAGGTTCTTCGATTTTTCATCAAGGAGAAATTAGAGGAAAATATTTTTGAATTATCCGAGATTCGATCAGAAGATCAATTGGCTGACATTCTCATTAAAGTAGTCTCAAATTGAATATTCTCAAAATCCTAAACAAATTAGGCATAAGCGATATCTATGCACCAATTTGAGATGGAGTATTGAGATAGCAAATGATTTACCAAATTAATTTTATTGATTGTATCGCCTTATATATAGAGATTGTATAGATATATAAAGGTTATAAGGATTGTATGAGCAGATTTCTAGGGGACCAATTAGTGAATTCTAGTCCTATGTATACTGTATTGATCTGTGAAGAAAAATAATATCAGAATTGTCATTCTGTTTATAAATGTCATTTGATTGCAAAGACAGACACGTTTGAAAAAGATCACTGATCATGGGTTGCTTGCAGCCTGTCAGTACGTATAATTATAGACATGGATCAAAAAACAAAATGCTTTCTCTTTTACTTTTACATTTGAAATTGAAAATACCTGACAATTGAACAACACGCTTGAAAGCAGAAATTTTATTCAACACAATTAACCTATCGATACAAAAATCAAATTACAAATAAGCAAGGAATACTTAGCGAGATTATTGAATTAATAACAATTAAAGAGCAAACACCCAACCTAATAATATAGGAGAGGCGGCTTCCGCTACTAGAATTAGTACTTCAATTTTAAAATTTTCCAGATCTGGAAACAAAAGTTTAAAAATAATGAAGAATTAACCACAGAAAATTACACAAAAATCGAGAAAAATTACGCAAAAATCGATTAAAGTATTAAAACCCACATATATATATATATATCTAAATTTGAGTGGAATATAAATATCGATAGATTTAGATGTATTATAACATATGCCTTCGAAAAAATAACTCAAATAAAAAAGAAAGGAAAAAAGAAAAGTCATGCCGAAAAAGGTGATCCTAAGGAGGAGGAAAGGAATTTTTTAGAGAAGGAGAGTTGTAAAATGAAATCTTTTTAAATGGGTAATGCTTTTGATAGTTTTCGATTTTTTTTCTTTTTAAACGGGTAATGCTTTCAATAGTTTTTCTATAGATCATTACAATAATGGCTTGTCATTTTATTTTTATTAGTGAAAAAAATGTTATGATTGGCAATTTGAATACGACACGATAACAAGAATCTAAATTCACACGTTTAGTTGATACACTTAACATAAAATTAACGATTAATTAATTTTTTATTAACAAATATAAAATATTAAATAATTATGTCATAGAAAATATTTTTTAATGAATTTATTGTAAATAAAATAAAAAATAGATAATAAACTAATGAGCGAATTTATCTTGATAAAGAAAATTAAAGTGAAAAAAAAATCAAATAAATGAATAATTATAATGTTTAAAAGTATTGTGAAGTATCAATATGAATGGCGTTCTCATTAAACGGTAGCCTGTGAGTAATACAAAATCCACATGATATAAATAAGTCAACACAAAATGATACAAATTATTAGTCCTCTCATAATAAGTGAAAAGTCTTTTTAAAAGAAGTAATATAAATGCTCTATGAAGTCCAATTTTAAATTAAAATAATTACTATCTAACTTAGTGAAATACAATATGAAAATTAAACGAAAAAAGATGCATATTATAAAACTCATATGTCAAGTAATGACAAAGAAAATTATAAAAGAGAGGGAAAGAAACTACTTCTAGGAATCCTTTTATTTCTTATGTTAAAATAAAACAAGGACCTATTAAAGTTTCAATCTCAATAACTGTAAAAGTCCAGTTTTTTTAGGAGCAAAATGGTTTTTGACCAGATTTAAAAAAAAAAATTATAAACCTCGCTCTCTCTCCTCTGTCTCGTCCTCCCCTCTCAAAATCTCTTTCGCTCTCCCTACTCTTTCTCTTCCTCACTCACGGCCGAAGACCGGGACCAACTGCAACCACTGCCTCGGATGTCGTCTGACCTGCCAACTGGCCGGCGCTGCCTCACCGTGCCACCAGCGACCCCCGCCACCGGTCCCGCGAAGCTACCGTGCTCCCACGCCAGAAAAATGCTGTTTTTGGCTGTTTAAAGCTTTTCGTCACAGGCGAAGATTCCGGCCACCATTCGACCCTTAACCAGGCCCGTTGGAATCGTCTCGTCGTAAGGATCGTCAAAGTATATATATCTCAACTCTATTTGGTTCGGAATGAAAGTTGTCATTTTTGGGCATTTCGAGTTTATGGTTGTAGTTTTTGATCTGGCCGTCGAATTGTGTTTTTGACCGCATTTTTGGAATGTACTCATAAAATGGAGAAGTTTGATATATATATATATATATTGTGTTGTTTGGTGATCGGCACAAAAATCGAGATCGGACGGTCGAAATTTTGTCTCGTTTTACTTGCCACCGGTCTGGTATGGGCCCGAACCAGAATTGGACAAATTATATATCTAACCTAGCTATTTTGGGTACTAACAATTCAGTGAAGAGATCCGTTTGCGAAATTGAAGCTCCGATGAGAAGTTGACTTTTCGCAAGAGGACGATCGAGGGCTTGGAATTGGTTCTCAACCCTCCGGGTGATCGTCAACGACACCTTGAGGACTCAATAGCATGGTATCGCCATTTCGGTGAGGTAGAGGTTTAGTTACCTTCGTTTTATAACGTTTTTGAGTTAAAACTTATTTTCTGCAACATATAAGAATAAGTGTGTTTTAAATGATTTGAATTATATGTAATGAAATCTGGTTGTACGATATATACTGTACTGCTCTGAGAATTTGCTGTGTGCAGGTTATTTTGGGTGTATCAAAAATAAGGCCGTTATGTTGCCCGTTTTTATATAAAACTCTATTATGCATATTTTACTGAAAAACCAGAGTACAGTAGTTTTTACACTTGAGTTCTATACTGCACGTGTCATAGGATCATACATGAGCACCGTGTTAGTATCGTGAGTTTTACAGTGTGGCGTTGCGTGCTCCACCGTCAGTGAAAGTCCGTAAACTCGTGCAGGATTTTGTTACTTCTGATTACCTCCCCATTTGGCAAGCATAGGCAATTCAGTTACCCCTCCAGGTTTGGTAGACGACACATAGGTGTCCCCTCCAAGTATGGGCTTAGGTGTTAGGCAGGCTGTTAGGCATACTTAGTGCCATCATCCTGGGTTTCCACAGATGAGAGGATGAGAGCTCATGGGTATGGGTTGATTTGTGTCATGTGCATATAGATTGATGATTTTGATTACACTGTTTTATATATATGGGCTCCCAGTTTGGATTATATATATATATATGTGTGTGTGTGTATGTTTTGGATTTGAACTAACCATGCAGGAGTTTTCCATCACTAAACTATTTTTCTTCGAGGTAACTATTTTCCTACTGGCCATTGTATGCTCACCCCCCCTCCCCCCTTCTTCTCTTTTTCAGGTGGTGTTCAATGCGATATTGGAAATTAGGAGGAGTAAGAGGCTATCTTAACTGTAGTTCATTTCTTGGTAATACTAGAAATCTATTGTTGTGGTGTTTGGACTGTTTGGAGTTTTGTATTAGCATTGAACCAAGATTACTACTTTCTCTTTTGTTTGTAAACTTATGTATGCCATTTTGGGATTTAACTTGTTGTTGTAGATGATGATAATACTTGGACTTATATTTGATTTTCTCGTTTTTCAATTATTATTCGGTCTATGTTTAATGTGTATACGAACTGTAGGAGAGGTTTACGGGATGAAATTCCAAATACTTTATCAAAATAGACTGTTTACAAAACTAAAACTTTTTAGACACTTTTCAAATAAATCATGGAATTTTCTATCTTTGTGAAATCTCCCTTTCTGCCACTGACCTGGGTTTTGGATCGTGACAACAACACAATTAGAGAAAACTAAGTGAATGACCAATTTTTTAAATTGAATTAAGTAGAAGTCTATATTTTAAAAGTTATAACTAAATGCTCATTTCTTTTAAAGTTTCAGCTATATATAAAATATATTGTATTTTTATTATTGTTATTAATTAAGTTAGACATTTAGTTATAAATTTTTGAGTTTGATCATATATTGAATATGAGTCAAAAAATAGTCAAATTGCTAATCAGCCATCCTAATTACTTGATTGTAAATTCATATACTCAGTATGTACTTAAATTGTTCAAATTCATACCTCAAGTTGTTANAAAAAAAAAAATACTTAGAATAAGATCAAAAGTACAAGATTGCTTCTAGATAAGTTTATTTCTTTAGTCTTATATTTAGATTTATTGAATTGTATGATTTGATATTAGCATATATGGTTTAAATTTTATAAAAACTTTTATGATCAAAGTTGATTTTGAATAGAAAATGTTTTAACTTCAAATTATTCCTACACTTTGTTAATGCTTTTATAAGACAAATTAAACATGTTGTTTTAATGGCTAAAATATTCTATTATACGTGATTTTTCAAGTTTAAATGTGTTATTAAATTATTAAATATGGGCTAAAAAGAGAATTATTATTTTTGAACTAGACTGTGTTTTAGATTTCACACTTTCTAAATTATTGTTAAAAAATTTTTAGAAACCAAACCACGCTTGCACCAGACAAATTTTTTCTTTTAAAAAAATGATTTATCATGTTTAAAGTGTTCAAAACAAGTTTTAAAATCAGATTTTGGAAACGCCAAAAGTTATTAGAAATTGGAAAAATGCTAGAAATGGCGGTGAATCAGAACATTTTTCAGTCGACCAATCCACTGCCAGAAGGCCAAATTTGGTTATTCTGACACTTTGAAAGGCCATACATTCTAACGGCTAGTTGCATTGGTCGATTGGTACATAAGTAGCATACCGATACAATGTGAGAGAGAGTATAAAACGACTAGTTTTTCATTAGGAAATGTTTTCATAGAAGCTAATTTGAGACTTCTTAAGGTAATTAAACATTTCATGTATATACGATGTATATTTCTAAAAAATTGAGTATGAATCTGTAAAATATATATATATATATATATATCGGGTATCTATGTTAATATGCTTTTTTTAAAAAAAAATAATGGGTATATGCGTACTATTCCCACTATCATAGAGGCCCTGCTTGGAATATTCGGTCCAATTCATAGATACTGGCATGGCTAATTAGAGAAAAATATCGATGGTTTTTATTTTTTATGTTTAAGAATGCTTTTATTTTTATTGGACTGCTTAATGTTTATGATTGACCCAAAAAAAAAAGGAAAAAACACAGCGAATATTAATTATATATTTCGAAAATGTAAAAGAGGAAAATTTATTTGACAAAAAAAATAGATAATCTAATTGATTAGTGGCCCTGTAGGTGCATATAACATAAAATATTCGTAAAGAAAAGTCATTTAAGGCACTGTTCTTTAAGTTTTAGAGAACAAATGTTATCGGTTAATTTATATTCATAATTGTGTATTCATCAAGAATTATTTTTGTTTATATTCGTCAGAGAAACTTTTTTTAAAAAAAAAAAAACAGTATCAAAACAAATATATTATACAACATTTAAGTAACGATCAATAGTTGTCATAGTTGTGGGATTTAGAATGAGGATCAATAATTTCATGATCAAAAGAATGAGCTAAACTATTTTGTTTAATTTCTGAGTCATAAATAATTGATGCTAATTAAATTTCCCAAAGCAACGATAAAACGTGTAATGTATAGCTAAAAGGAACATGATCATTGACATTATCTAAACGATGTCGGCACTGATTAAGGCAGTTCAATGGAGCACGCTAACCTGCCAATCTGCCAAACCAATAGGGATGAAGTGAACGTACCATATCTTTGAAATTCATAACAAAATATAAAAGATAAGCTTAATAATAAAAAAAAAATTTAATATAAATATTAGAAAAATTCAATGAACTATATGATCCTTATCTCGTAGAAAAAATTCCATAGTATATTCAGTTTGGGTATGGTATGGACTATGGAGCGCTGCACATTCCTTGAAATGGTGTTCTGGTACTGTGTAATATATCAAACTGAATAACAGATACGTTGACAAGTTCTAAGCTTCCCATACCATAGCCCATACAGAAACCAAGTATTTACATTCTTAAAACAAGTGAATTGAACTAAGTTTTGAGACTATGGACGACTCACCGATCAAAACCTTGGTATGTAGCCTCATTTTTGTCAACCAAGTATGGCATATTTGCATCTTTCTATGAATATTGAATAACCCATATCTTCAAGAAAAATAAATAAATAGACTATATGGTAAATGAAAAATATATATTTATATCTATATATAGGAATGATTGAGCGCGTGCACACGGCGCCAGTATCAGGTATTTTTCGGTTGGGGGCTCAAATTGCGTGGTCGGCTACAAGTGCAACAACCTCTTTCTTTGTAATCTTTTCACGTGTTGACTGACTATTCAACAAGTCAAAACCTGAAATAATAAATCTTAATTTAGGTCTCTCCCTCTATAGTTTGTACGTCATCTAAGAAACATTCGTCCCAACTCAAACATGCATATAATTGATCAATTTAATATTTTTTTAGAAAAAAAAATTAAATTTAATGAACAACTTTTTATTATCTTTTTTTTTTTCTTATCAAAATAGTTTACTTTAAATTCGTACTATATCAATTTGAAACTTTAACAAGCAAAATAAATGTTTTTAAAGAAATTGAGGTATTAGTTATTTAAAAAATGACTGACGTATTTATATATATATATATATATATATTAATATTAGACATAGAATACTTAACCAAGAATATTTAAATATGGCATATTTGCACCTTAATTACTATGAATATTGAATAGTCCCTTATTCGAGAAATTAAATAAAAAGCCTGTATACGGTAAGTTAACAAACATATGTCCATGATCAGTTAGTTGCTCTTTACATACACACAATGGATACATGTGAAGTATGAGTATAAAATGTAATTCCGATTCTACATTGATCCAATCAGTTATTTACGTGCATAAAATGTAGTTTTAATGATATGGTTATAAGTCAAGAAGGTAGTGTACTTTAAATTTGTATCACATCATTTCGGAGCTTTAAAAAGCCTAACAAAAATAACAAAATAGTTATTTTTTTATTGATGTATTAATAATTAAAGAGATGACGGAGGACATATGTGAAAGATTTGTTAGGTGTTTGATGGGAGTATATCTTTTGTTATTCTTTCATGCATTTATAAGGCAACCAATAACTAAATCTGTTAGCTTCTATAATTATCGATCTAAGAGAAAAAAAAAGAGTAAGAGTAAACATTAGCTAGTAGCTAGAGCTAGCTTTCTTGTTTTTAAACACTGAATTTAATTAAGTAGCATTATTTTACAATAATAGACAGGGTCCACAAGTTGCTTCATATTGATCGTAAGACTAGATGCTATATATATACAAATTATAAATATAAACATTCTGATAAAATTAAAGATGTGATGGTGATATATGAAAATGAGTTATTAGCAATAATATTGTTAATGTTAACATCAACATCCCAAGGAAAAGAAGATAAAAAAAAAGGTTTAGCATTAACAATGCTAATTATTTTGCAAGTTGTAAGTGATCTCAGCGTAGAGCCAGTACAGTACTCATTATCAATAGTGAAATCTACTTATTCGATTTGTTTCTTAAAAATCTTTGAAGATCTATAGTTATTTATATTTAGCTCAAGAGTACCGGCTAACCGGGCTTTACGAAAATAGATCATATTCATTAACGCGAATTTTGTCCATATAGGTCAGCTCTGGCCGGGCCACCAAATTATCGCACAAAATTTTTGTAGTGCTACTGTTTTTATGCTTTCATATATTGCTATTGATTTGACTTTTTAGTACATGACATACATATGGAACAAAAATTGAGCAAGTTAATATTTATAACACTGCATACACCACAATTTAATGAAGCTGCACCTAGAACCCAGTTTGGTTTATATTTTTAACAAACTGAAAGTATTTTTTGAATAATTTGTAGGCCAAAAGATATTTATAAAAATTTAAAAATCAGATTATTCAATAATTTTTGACAAAGTTACAACCAAAAATCAAAGTTGGTCTAAGATAGTTCTGACTTTTAAATTATGCGGAAATTTGCATTATCTTTTAATAAATAAATTATAATGTCTAAAATACCAAACACTTAATTGAGTTTATTTTCATATGAATTTTTTAAGAAAATTTTAATATATTTAAATCATAATCAATTAAAATACTCTTTATTTTAGTTATTTTGAAGTAACCAAATTGATTCTTTATTGAAATTTTAAATTTAGATGAAAATAAAGTAAATTTAATTGAGTTTACTTTCATATCAATGTTTTTTAATATATATAATTGTAAAAAAATATTAATAAGCTCTTTCTATAAATATGCATAATTGTATAATAATGTTTATTTTGGTAATTTTATATTTACACAACAATTCAGTTATACAATTTACCAAATACTTTAATACAACTTTTTCAAGCCACAACACTTTAAAATTACAGTTTACTAAATACTCAGGTATTTTACGCTGCAATAAATTTTTCTATTAGCACACCTAAAAGTATTTTTCTTAAAATCTATAAATCTACCAAACTAGCACTTAATCCTAATCCTTTCAGTGAGTAAGTGAGTAGCTAGATAGTTACAAGTCATATAATATCTTCGAAGATATATATAGCTATATTAATAATGGGAACAATTCTTACAAGAACTTGTAAACTTTAATTCTCTAGTTAAATAATGATTATGATGTTTAACTCGTTGCGTTATTAATTAATGCTCAACTTCAGAGTAATTTGGACAAACTTCTTTAAATTTGGTGCCTCTTGTTTTGTCTTTATTCGAATAATCACAGGCCCATTTCAAGAGAAAAAAGAAGAAATAAACAAGGGCCTTTTTATCGTCCGACGTGTGCCTGCCTGAAGTCTAGATAAAATTGCTCACGTCACAACTGAAATGAATTAGTGGCTAATTAAGCAGTATTTGCCGATTTGATAGGAATGTACATAGTCCGGGTCGGGTCGGGTCGGGTCGGGGTGGTTAATGTCCAATTGGCGAGTGAATTTAATTAGCAGTAATGCTTTCAATATTTCACTGTAGTTCTTGCTAAATTAGTGACAATTCAATTTTTTTTTCCTCCACCCCCTACTCTAGTATGCATTATGCATGTAATTTAATTTCTTCTACTTATAAAAATAAAATGATAGAGGTTTGATTTCTTCTACTAAGCCCCGGGACCAAGCACTTACAAGATCCTTTCCCCTAAAATAAGTACTTACTGGATCCAGCTTGGGTGACAGTGTATAGATTTATGTTTATATCGTATAAATTGTGGGACCCATTCCTAAATCATACGCCACGTGGACGATCAAGTGGCAGAACAGGTCACAAACAGGGTCCACCGTCCGACATGTGTCGAGAGTGACTAGTTAAAGGCCACGCGAGTCGCACGTGATACCACATTGGCCATTGGGCTATCCGAGACTAGCCCCGAGCCCATCCCAGACCCTGGATAGACTTGGCCCAGTCCGATTCTTACCTCGACAGCTGAGGGTCGGAAGCCGCAAGGGTCTTCCACCAGAGTACAATGGAAAGCAACTCACAGCTCCAGACCCAAACAGAGCATTTAATGCGATCTTAAGTAGGTGTGTGCATGGGATAAGCCGTCCTGACAGAACGGCGATTTGTCCAAATCTCGCCCCTGACAGACTCGAGCCATAGGGGACGGCGGAAACTAGGCTACAGCGGTGCAGGGGGGATCACGGTAATTTCGGCCCGTGACCTCTGGAGAAAGTCTTGAGGAAAAATATACTCGGTCCTGAGATTGAGAACTAGGGGGTACACAATTTCAGGATCATATATATATGAATCATGCGTCCCCGAAAAAGAAAAGGCATGTACACATACAAAAGGAAATTTATAAAAGTTTACGAGTAAGAAACAAAAGATATACTCGTATAGATACAGAGAAAAACTGAATCTTTGCTACTCAATCTCAGGGGTAAATATCTGACTTAAGCATCAGAGAGTCCTTACAGGTAGCCATCCCCACCTCCTTGACCCTGCACAAGCCGGGAACATTTTGGGATATCAAGGATACGAAGACAGTTGAAAGGTGTAACATCAGCAGTTCAGCGACACGTGAATAGCTGGTGGAAACTGCTCTAACATGAACTATATTTGCTAAATTGATACATGAACCCAGTGACAAAGCCGCAAAAATTTTTTAGCAGGGCATACACTAAAATTGTTTGAGCTAATTTTGAAATATATTAATCAACATAAACCAATATAAATTTAAATAGAGTACTTAAAGTTAGTCTAAAGAAAAATTTTCCAAAATGAAGACAAATTTTTGAATTTTAAAATAACATGAACTCAAAATTTTTTAAAAAATTAGTAGGTCATGTTAGGGGCATTATTAATGTTTATAAAAGGGTAAAAACTATGATTATAAAAATTCAGAAGATAAATAAAGGATAAAATTAAAATTTTCATATGAATTCAAGGTAAAAAAACATAATTTTCTTAAAAATGAGAAATGGCCACTGCCCCTAAGCTTTAACTAGCTCTGTCTTTGCATGAAAGTACGAGTTCAAGCTAAATTCATTTATCATATAGTAACGAAAATTCGTTTATCATATAATAACGAAATGAGTACTGTAAATTCCCTTATTTTAAGAAAGGGTATTGTGGTCTTTTGACCCAAATTTAGAAAAATGAAAAAAAAAATGAAGAAAATGAATCTGGATAGATTTAAGTCTAGATTCGTTTGGATAAAAATGTGAAGAAAGTTTGAAAATTAGGGTCAAAGTGTAATTATTTAGGGGTATTTTTGAGAAGATTTTCAGAAAATTGGATCTAAGTGCAAACAAGCAAAACAGTGCTCAATTAACCAGAAGCTAACACGTAGTGCTATAGTTACGAAAATTACCCATAAATCTCTGAACTTCCTTATCTTCTCTCTCGAAGCCCTCGCGAAGACCTGCTGCTGCCAGCCACTGTCGCTCCTCCTCCGGTCACCGTTGGAGCTCGCCGCCACTCAGAAACGATGCGACGTCGCCAGACGAAGCTCCCACTGCCACCCAGAAACGATGCGACATTGCTAGACGAAGCTCCTGCCGCCACCCGGAAACGATGCGACGTCGCCGAACGAAGCTCCCGCCGCCAGAATCAACTGCACCGGAGCCCGCGATCGCCGGAAAACGGCAAAAAACACCATGGCTTGTTTTGCTCGCCAGAGCCGATTTTGGCCACCGTTCGCCGCAAAACTGATCGTCGTGGACTCGTCTCTTCATGGGCAATTTGGTGGTAGATAGCTCGCGTCTCAATTTTGCTCCGTTTGATTTTAATATCGTTGGATAATTTTGTGTGTAAATAGTTTTGAAATTAACTTTCAATTGGACCGTTAGATTTTAAAACTAATATTTTTTTTGGAATCTACGTTGAAAATGGTGAAAGTGAGATATATATATATATATATATATATAGACTATGTTCTAAAACGGGCCCAAAAATGAAATCTAACGGCTCAGATTTGCCTTGATTTTCCTGTCGTGGGGCCCGCATCTAAATTTGACAAATTATGTGTCTAACCTTGAGTTTTTGGGTGCTCTGAATTCAGTAGTGAAGTCCGTTTCATGATTTGAAGCTCCTTTTGAAAATCAAGTTTTCAAACTAAGGAACGAAAGGTTTGAAAATGACATCCGCTATTCCAAATGACACCCAAACGACGCCAAACTTTCTCCATAACCTTGTAACGCTAGTTGGACGCTCGATCGAGGTAGGGATTCAATTACTTGACTCAAAAACTAATTTAATTTATGAATTTTTACATATTTTCAATTAGTATAGAATTTCGTGCAATAATCTATAAAAATTATGTTTATGTCCATTTTTGACCTGATTTGGGATATAATCTGCCTAAGAGGCACATCACACTAGTTGTCATGTCATATATACTATTTTGGATTATTTTCTATAGGAAATTAGATTTTTGGGTTTTGATATAAAATAGCTGTTGTAATGCCGAAATTTTTAG
The DNA here is from genome assembly GCA_002914805.1 of Parasponia andersonii. Taxonomy (NCBI): domain Eukaryota; kingdom Viridiplantae; phylum Streptophyta; class Magnoliopsida; order Rosales; family Cannabaceae; genus Trema; species Trema andersonii. Next base: position 715,992 of record JXTB01000119.1, read on the forward strand.
AAAATCCAAAATGGTTTGAGAACTCAATTTTAAGGACCGGAAGTGATTTGATTAAAGAATACTACGTGGTTATTTTAAGATTTTGTGGAAATGTGGTATATCCTTATCCTATCATTCATATAAAAAATTACATATATTCACACATTTACGATGCCCTACATTGGGTACTCGGACTTACGATTCCTCACATAGGGTGATCAGACTTACGATGTCCCATAGGGTGATCGGACTTACGGCGCCTCTTTAGGTGGCTCGTATTTACGAGTGATCCACTGAGATACTACGGACATCATGATTGCATACATAGTTATATGTTGGCTTGAACAGATATGTACTGGTTTTTATGGATGTTTTTCAATGGTTTGGAATGTTTGAACTGTTGGACTATGATTTCCACTTGAGTTTTATGAACTGTTTGAAATAGAACACTAACCATGCATGACCTTTAACGTGAGTATATTTTCTTACATATAAAAACTTGTAATCGATTCTCTACTGAGTATTCACGTGCTCACCCCCCTTTTATTTATTCCCACTTTCAGGTGTTGATTTATTTTGGGAAAATTGTCTTGGTGATTTGTCAAGGTTATTTGGCATATGTGTGTTGTTTCCCACATCTTTTTTGGTTTGTTCCTGTTCTATATCATCCTTTCCTTTTTATGTCAAATATATTTAGTTAATCGTGGTGTATTTATTAAGTAGATGTATGAGGATAAATTTTGTATTAAATTGAGTACTTAGAAATACAAATGATTTTATGTAAATTATTTGAACATTAGACTTAAGGTTTAATTAAACTCATTTTTTTATTTATAATTTATAAATTTACAAATGTTTCTAAAATAATTAATTAGATTTTAATCAAAACTTGAAATGAAGAATTTCTTTGAAAAATTAATACTAAAATTAATGTTTCTTGAATATGAAATTCGTTTATTTTTGAGGACTAAATCTAAAAATTCTAATTATTAAATTTTCTGGAATTTTAGAAATTCACTGTTTACTACTGTTTCAATATAAAATTACTAAAAGTGACAGTCATAGATTTCCGGTTGTGACAAGTACGATCTACATATATGTGTATATATTTTCTAAAAAAAATAATACTATAATTTAACTGTGATTATATATATGGTCCAATATAATAATTTCTGTTAACACTCAAATAAGACATATCAAATTCAATAATATATATTGATAAAGTAATCAAGTGTTTACAATAATCTTCCCTTTCTTTCGTTTTTTTTTGGACGGAAACTATTGCCAGAGAGAATCAGAGATATCATAGATTTACACAGTAATTACCTTATAAGGGGACGAGGAACAAACTTCTCCTCTTTTTTTTTTCCCCCTAAAACTTATCAATTCAATATTAATCGATTCAGCATGCATGTACCGATTACGTGATGATATTTTCAGCTTCTTCTTTGCTATAATTCAGCACGTACCAACCTTTTATTTGTCTTGAAAAACTGATCTTTTTCTTTTTTGAAACTGTAAAATGAAAAAAAAAAAAAAGGAAGAAAAGATGATAAGGGGGGCGGATTATTTTTATATTTTTTAAGGAAAAATAATTAATGTGCCCTTTAAGGGGGAGAAGATATACATGTCAATGAAAAGGGAGAGAAGATATACATGTCAATGAAATGGTTAACACACCATCGGGTCCAATATGGGGAATGTATGGTTGTGTGTCCATAACCCATTACTAGTCATTAGTTTCTGTCTACCACTTTGTTTATTGAATTCTAGTTATAATTTTTAGTTATTATATCTAGTTTTTAGCTTATATTTAGCATATTTATTATGGTTATTAGTTCTTTTAATTGAAAATTAATAATCAGTAACAAATCAAATTTGGAAAAAAAAAATAAAGTCAAAGGGAAATAAAAAAGGGTCGGTGAGATTCAAACCTAGACCAAAGAAGAGAAGTCTATTTCACTAAAGGTTCATTTATGTAAAAAACCGGATTTTGGGAGGGTAATTTGGATATTTTACCAATTCTTCGGATATAATATTGTAGGGATTAATTTGCAAAAGTTTTGTGCAGATGGACTAATTTGCAAATTTTGGGGGATTAGATTGATAGAGATTTGAAATTTTGGGACTTATATGTAATTTTTAAAAAATTACACAGCCCATTCAAAACAAGCCACGTGGCCTGTTCACTCATTTCTCTTCTCTCTCTTCTTCCCCGATTTCTCTCTCTCTCTCTCCCTCTCTGCGTTTTTAAGCCGCCGACGCCCGACTGTCGCAGGGAGCGCTCCGGCCACCGTCTGCCAGCGCCCACCGACCGACGAAAGATCGCCGTGCCGCACTGAAACTCTACCACCGCTCGCCAACCGCCGCCGGCGTCTGCATCGCTGGAAATCTCCAAAGAGGCCGAATCGGTTTTTTCGTCACCGGCAACGATTCCGGCCACCATTCGACCTCCAACCGATCCTGATATATCTCAACCTCATTTTGTCCAGATTGAAAGTTGTCATTTTTAGGCATTTCGAGTTTATGGTTGTTCTTTTTGATCCGGCCATTGGATTGTGTTTTTGAGTTCATTTTTGGAACGTACTCGGAAAATGGAGAAGTTTGATATATATATTGTGTTGTTGGGTGATCGGCACAAAAATTGAGATCGGACGGTCGAGATTTTGTTTTATTTTGCATGCCACCGGTCCGGTGTGGGCCCAGACCAGAATTGAACAAATTATATTTCTAACCTAGCTATTTTGGGTGCTAGGAATTCAGTGAAAAGGTCCGTTTG
>JXTB01000119.1:725620-752551 GCA_002914805.1 Parasponia andersonii
ATCCTAGGTTTCCACAGATGAGAGGATGAGAGCTCATGAGTATGGGTTGATTTGTGTCATGTGCAGATAGATTGATGGTTTTGATTACATTGTTTTATATATATGGGCTCCCGATTTGGATTATATATATATATATAAATGTGTGTGTTTGTATATTTTGGATTTGAACTAACCATGCAGGAGTTTTCCATCATTGAACTGTTTTTCTTCGAGGTAACTATTTTCCTACTGGGCATTATATACTCACCCCCCCTTCTTCCCTTCCTCAGGTGGTATTCAGTGCGATCTTGGTAATCAGAAGGAGTAAGAGGTCATCTTGACTGTAGTTCATTTCTTGGTAATGCTAGAAGTCTACTATTATGGTGTTTAGACTGTTTGGGGTTTTGTATTAGCATTGAACCAAGATTACTACTTTCTATTTTATTTGTAAGTTTATGTATGCCATTTTGAGATTTAACTTGTTATTGTAGATGATGATGATGCTTGGACTTATATTTGATTTTTCCGGTTTTCAATTATTATTCGGTCTATGTTTAATGGTATATATGAACTGTGGGAGAGGTTCATTGGATGAAATTTTAAATACTTTATCAAAATAGACTGTTTGCAAAACTAAAATTTTTTAGATATTTTTCAAATAAATTATGGAATTTCCCATCTTTGTGAAATTCTCCTTCTGCCACTGGCCTGGGTTTTGGGTCGTGACAATTTAAGTCTTGTTTTGCATTTTAATTTAAATAACATTGTTTCACAAATTTTGCCAAAATTACAAATGTTGCCACTGCACTTTGATACCGTATATTTCTTTCTTCTTTTTTTTTTTTTAAGCTTTTATTCCGTACGAAAACAATATTACTATATTTTTTAAGTACTTTTTTTTTTGTAACTATATCTCTTTTGTAACTATATCTCTTAATGTCTCTAAACATTAAGGGTGGGCCACCAAAAAATGAATAGGATGGGAATTGATCAAAAGTCAGTAGTCGAATTTGGCAACACAAAAATCATAGATGGTCCTGATCATATTCTAACGAGTAAGGTTAACAGTCACCGTATGGTACTCAACGCCATATAATATGTCAAATTGATGCTGGAAGACTATAATGAGATATATTTGAGACCTAATTGATTAATTAAAATTAACTAATAATAAAATCACACTTCATATGATATTAAGTATTACTAGTGCCTAATAACATTGCTCTATTAGATAATATTTGAGTTGCCTTCAGTAGTACCATTTTCCAAAACGCCCAAATCATCACTAATACTGTTTTCTCCTATTTCTTCGTCCTTAATTCTTTCAATTTTCTAGTGGGATATGAATATGATGTATGATAAGTACGACTATTAAGTATGATACGAGTGAAAACTCTCAAAATATGATGCTCAACTGTTTCCAATAAATTCCAACATGTGTGGTCCAATTATGAAGCATCACTAGGCTTCATTCTAAAAAATCAATAGTCTATTGGTTTGGATTGTAATTTTTGATATTTTAGGATATCTCGATCCTAAGATAAATAAATAAATAAATAAGTGGTCGATAAATAAATAAAATCCTAAGATAGATATAGCAAGAAAAATAAATAAAATCCTAAGATAGTAAGATGATATCACTTTTTACAATTTAAATTCGTTTTCTATTCTTGGAAAAATAAATAATTGGATTGCAACCGCTAAAAAGTGGTCGATAAATAAATAAAATCCTAAGATAGTAAGATGATATCCCGTTTTACTATTTAAATTCGTTTTCTATTCTTGGACAAATAAATAATTGGATTGCAATCGTTAACCGTTTGACCAAATCATATTCTTTTAGCTTCGAGTAAATAATGATTAAATCTTGCGGCGGAACACGGCGACCTTTATAATGTGCCTTACTAGTTTGACTTTAAAGATTCTATTTTTTGACGCGTGAGTACTTGGGTTTGGCTTTACATTTGCGTTTACATGTATATTGTTTGTGACAGCATTTAGTGGAAAAGGTTATAATGAATATTTCCACTTATTCAAAATTGAATTAATTTGACTAGACAATATTAGGTACGAGCCTTAATTGCAATACAAAAACGATAGATTTGAGATAGAGATATGCAAGCTATACGCGTAGCCAGACTGCCTCTAATTCAATTATTTCTCCATCTATCGATCATCCGAAAGTTACAGAAAGATAATCGACCATATTTTGTTTCCGAGAATAGATTACCCATTTTAATGTATTGTTTTTTTTTTCCCTTAAAGAAGAATCTGTGCCTTATATTATATATAGTGATTATACTAAGTAATATATCCAAAATGGATAAGTTAACTGTGATAATCAGTACGTATTAATACACTTTCACATCAGCATTGAAAACATTAAACCTGGGACGTGTACATGATTTTATTTATCATTCGGAGTCGCACAATTTTCCTTTCGATAGTCTAGTTGAAAAACCAATACTTAGCATTATTAATAATATCATAATTAATATTATTTCCTGATTGGATTTTGGATTTGGAATTATTATATCTACAAATAAAAAGTGATGAGCCGACAGGGAAGGAAGTTGCATGGGAATACGTCAACGCGTACCTATTAAGTATTAATGTATATTCAATTGTAATAAAGTCCAAGTTAAAGGGTATTTTCATATCTACAATTCTATAAAAGCGGCACTAGAGGTCTCATATTCTAAACTCTCTAAGTAAGAATAACGTTATAGCAAACCTCTAACAACAACTACTACTACTAGCTAGTCATCAAAGAAAATCAACCAAATGTCGAAAGCTTTTTTCTTCAAGTCATTATTTTTCTTCCTCTATAGAATTCTTTTCCGGAAGAGTTTGCGGCGAAGCCTTAGCAACAGCCATGCATTTAGCCAATCATCAAGCTTTAAAATATATCACAAGTACCCTTCTCTTTCTCACAGATCATCATCAACAGATCTCACCAACTCAACTCTCATCTTCAACATGGAAGGAGCTTTACTTAAATCTTCTTCTTTGTTCCCATACTTCATGCTAGCGGCCTTTGAAGCTGGAGGTCTCTTTAGGTCAATTGTCCTATTCCTTTTATACCCTTTAATCTGTTTCTTAAGCCAAGAAATGGGGTTGAAATTGATGGTCATGATCTGCTTCTTTGGGATCAAGAAGGAGAGTTTTCGAGTGGGAACCGCGGTGTTGCCAAAGTTTTACTTAGAAGATGTAGGGTTGGAGATGTTTGAGTTGCTTCAAAAGGGTTCAAAGAGAGTTGCTGTGACCAATTTTCCAATTGTCATGGTTGAAAGCTTCTTGAAAGACTATTTGCAGATTGATTGTGTGGTGGGGAGAGAGCTTAAGGTGTTTCGTGGATACTATTTGGGAGTCATGGAAGAGAACAAGAAATATAAGCCTTGTATGGAGGAAAAAGACATGACCAACGCTTCTTCTGATATGATTGCCATCACCGACTTCAATAGCTTTCCTGATCACCAAGTATTCTCCTGTTGCAAGGTATGTAATTAATTATTTTTTTTTTCAATAATTATTACCTTTTTTATGACTAGGTAAGGAAAATTTATCAGAACTCAGAAAGAAGTCATAACCTACCATATTGTAAAGAAGTACTATTTATTACTTCCACAATAATTACTACTAGTCATAGTAATTTTTTTTTATTAGTATACACGTTTGAAAAATAGTGGTAAAAAGTAATTTTATCTCGCAATTATCCTTTATTGTCCATTTTCCTTTCTTCCTCGTTCTATAAAATTATGTCTCTTTCACTTTGGTGAAGGCAAAATTTGATTCATACACATTTAACTATGACCTCCAAGTAATTAGTGAGATTACTCACTTTACCGGCTAGCTTAGCTAGATATTAGCCTCTGGATTAGACTGTTTTAGATTGAAAATTACTACGTAAAATTACATGGCTTATTACCACCATGTAAGTTCACATATCGTATGAGTTACATGATATTAGACCCTTGATATTAATACTAATCACAAACATAGATATAGCAAAATCTATCTCTATTTCTCTATGAGCGTGTCTTATATATTTATTTCTTTCTTTCTTTCTTTTAAAACCAGCTGTTATTGTTTATCGACTTATTATGATTATATTGACAGGATGTTTACCTAGTGAGCGAAACAGACAAGAGAAACTGGCATACTCTGCCAAGAGAGAGATACCCACAGCCACTTGTCTTCCACGACGGTAGATTGGCTCTTAGGCCCACTCCGTTAACCACTCTGCAAGCTCTAATGTGGGGCCCACTTGGAGTTACCCTCGCCGTGGCCAGGATCATCATTGCTCTATTACTACCCTACGACGTGTCCTGCCCTATGCTAGCCTTCAGTGGGCTTCGATTGACAACTAAGAAGCCCAAACTCGAGGGCCCACTCAACAATCCCAAACCCAAAGGGCTCCTCTACGTTTGCAACCACAGAACTCTGCTGGACCCGCTTTACCTGGCGTTCACGTTGAAGAATAACTTGACTGCGCTCACGTACAGCCTAAGCAGAATGTCTGAGATAATAGCACCAATCAGGACCGTCCGATTAACGAGAAACCGTGATCAAGACTCGCAGAAGATGGAGAAGTTGCTGAGTGAAGGGGATTTGGTCGTGTGTCCAGAAGGAACCACGTGTAGAGAACCATACCTCCTTAGGTTCAGCCCACTATTTTCGGAGATCACTGATGAGATTGTCCCCGTGGCAGTGAGCACCCACGTCAGCATGTTCCACGGCACAACCGCTGGTGGGCTCAAGTGCTTGGACCCCATCTTCTTCCTCATGAACCCTTCGCCCATCTACACCATTCAAATACTTGAGAAGGTATCTGGGCTGTACACGTGTCAAGACGGGAGTAGGTCTAGGTTCGACGTGGCTAATCACGTGCAGGGTGAGCTGGGCAAGGCTTTGGGGTTTGAATGCACGGCCCTGACCAGGAGAGACAAGTACTTGATTTTGGCTGGAAACGAAGGGATGGTAACATGTAAAAGCTGAAGCTATGAATTAATCCCTTTTTCACAAAAACATTTGTAATATCACCAACCAGATATTGTGATATATTTCTGTTAAGCACTTTGAATGTCATCTTTTGTACCCAAATGTTTTTTTTTTTTTTTTTTAAATGTCATATATATAAATACACAGTTGATGATTTAAAAAAACAAAAAAAATTATGATAGCATGGAAATCTTGCTATCTTACTTGTTTGGTGTTTCTCTGTGGCATTGTACATTCCAACTCTTGCTGAGGTCAGGTGATGTTTAAAAAAAAATGTACCTTACTATATATATAGATACTACTTTTCCTTCATTATGAAGTATGGTTTATGATTTTGTACATATCTTATCTTCGTGATTCTTCTTTTATTTTTCTCTGCAATATCGGATTTTAGGAGGAAAGGATATAGGCTTCCACGTGAGAGAAATAGGGTTCAATAAGGTATTGTGAAAAGTTATTTTTGGGCTTGGAGTGGGCATGCAGACCATATAATGCATAATGCTTGGGTCTAATCACAAGCCACGTTATATCTTTCTGTAATGATATGTGTGATATGCTATAATAGGGGTCCCGCCCTGGAACAACATATTAAACTGCTCTTCGACATTTTCGAAAGTAACAGCTGTATTCTGTTGGTATGTTACCAAATGAATGGGACTGCTATAAATTGTAGTATGTACTACTTGTTTAAGAGTTTTTTCTTTCCCATCTTTTGCTAAATTTATATCTTGTAATCTTTTTCATTAAAGTTCGATAATAAACCCAATAATTAATGAACTTACGTATGCTAGGCCTAGCTGGTCCAGAACTACACACAGGCTCACATCGTGGCCTTTGATAAAAAAAGCGATATGCATGGTTATCTAAGTTTGTGTCATGTTTAATTTTGTATGTTTTCGCTCTCTGTCTAATTTCAATTTTTAGACAGTTGAAACTTGCAATGTCTACGCTGTACTTCACTAATAAGTCGTTCTTAAATGCGCAAAAATGCAGAGCATAAATATTAATGGGCTTTCTTTCTAAGCTTATAACTTAAATGTGTACGCAGCTTGTTAAGTTGCAAAGACATAAAGCGCGCTTATGTACTATCACATCAATAGAGTAATTTTTTTCTAAATATTTTGTCAAAATATGTACCAGTATTCTTTAAAATGTATATGGTAGTTGTGTTTCTCTCATTTTCTGTTATTTTTTTGTTGTGTTTCCGTTTGTATGTGTATAAATATATACATATTTATTTAGATTTTTGTTTCAAACTATGTAGGTAAAAGTATGTACCAGTCCTTTTTTTTTTTTTTAAAAAAAAAAAAAAAGAAAGAAAAAAGTATTTACTAGTCTAGAACGTAGAGGCAAAGGCCAAACAAGTGGGCAAAAAGCAAAGCAAAATAGTGAGATTATATGTATATAAAGCCAAACTGGAACTTTTGATTTAGTGTCAGTAGGCAATTGGGAGAACATAGACTCATTACACATGATTTGGATGAGTTAGAGTTGGCATCATCATGTGATATTGGAACCAGAATTAACTAAAGGTTGGTATGAGATAAAGACATCTGGGTCAAACTCAGATTTGGTCACTCTTGCCCGCGCGCTCATCCATTTTAATTGAGACTTTTTTTTAACACTTTTCTCCCCCTCCCCCACCTTCCCTCCTGCTAATAATTTTCCTATTTAAATTAATAATTAATTTCCCCATATCCCCTAAACTCAGGTAGCCAAAGCTTCTGCTGCTCTGCTCTGTTTGCCATAAATTTGGCAATCGGCTTGTAAAAGAACTTAGAATTCATCATATTAGAAAGATACTTGGGCACCATAATGAGCTACTTTTAAACGAGTTTTAGTGTTTTTTATTTTTTATTTTTTGGATAAACGTTGAGTTATTGATCCTAGGACTCTGACAGTTTAGTCTCGGCTGCTCATACACAAGTCATAAGACTCATAACTGTCTGTAATGAGTCATCTGCATGGGGTAATTGGGCACGATAATGAGAATCTAATCTGGAATGCTTTTAATTACTAGTAGACTCCAACTAAACTTCTCGGAGAAAATCTGACTAATTTGGGCCGAAATTATTTTTTTGTGAATTTTTCTAAAAATGACGTTTTTAAGAATATTAAGAACTTTTTGATCATAGGTAAAAAATTTCTTGACGATGAAAAAACCTATTAGTTAGGATTTTTTTTTTGTTATCAAAAAATTATTGACTAAGATGTCTTTGACATTCTTAAAAATATCTTGAAAAAAATACAAAAAAAAAATTATTTTTTGCCAGTCAGTCTATGTCTTTTTCTCAATTTCTTATTGAGAAATTGATCTGTCTAGTACTAATTTAGTAGTCTTTTTTAAATTGACTCTTTTAGTAGTGTTACAAATTATGTGATGAGAGATGACATAATTTGTGACTATAAAATTATGACTTTTCTAAGACTAATCAGTAGTCACAAATTGTGTAATCTTTTGTCATATAGAGTCACAAAATACTAAAATACTACTAGAAAAATTATTTTCTAAAACACTACTAAAAATGTCATTTTAATCAAAATTAGTACTATTTATATCGATTTTCCTTTCTCATTCCATGATTGGGAAATTAAGGCAATTATGATTCTCATTTTTCCTTTTGCCCCATTTTTACTTTTCTATGCATGATTCTCAAAATTTCTTTTATAGGGGTCCAAAAGAAGTCAAAATACCAAAATATCCTCCTAGCTCAAAACACCCATTACCCAACGCCAAACTCTCCTCTTCCAACCTAAACATAAACATAAATTATTCCTTAATAAATTACATAAGTGAAGTTTTTTTTTTTCACTTTGTAGTTCTGTAATGATTTCCATGTGTTTGATGAATTGCCTGAATAAAGTTGTTACTCGTTGATAGTCTTTGTTTGTGTTTAGAATTAAATATTTTATTATGTAATAATTAATAGGTAGAATGTTGTGTGTTTTTTGAATGACTTTGGACTTAATTTATAACTATAAATGTATTTTAGGACTGATATTTATGTGTACTAGACTGATTTGTGACAATGATAATTTTCTGTATGATTAATTGTCACAAATTGTGCCAAAGAATGGTGGAGATCAAGAGGAAAGTGTAACTTTGTGTGTTTTTTTGAATAATTTTCGACTAAATTTATGACTACAAATGAATTTTGAGATTAATTTTTGTATGTATTAGATTGATTTGTGGCAATGACAGTTTTATATGTGTTAGATTGTCACAAATTATGACAATTTTTGTAAGACAAACACAAATATTGAGATTAGCAATCACAAATCAAGTTTTGTTGCATAAAATTATGATTGTCATGAATTCTATATATTGATATCATACACACACACATATATATAAAGTCATCAAATTTGTTATCTAATGTGAATGCTTATTTTGCTTTTGTAAGACAGACACAAAATTTATGACCAATGATCACAAATCAGAGTTATATGGTACAAAAATTATGATTGTCATGAATTATGTGACTGCTATTATCACATATATTGACTACTAATAGAGAAAATGTCATGATTTTTTTATTAAATTAAATTTGTATTAGACAAATATTACTAGGCTATTGTTGGCCAATAAAGAATAATACTTATATTTCTTTTGTAATGTTGGCACAAATTTTATTACTAAGAGTCACAAATCACGATAACATGTCAAAATTGTACAAATTATGATAACAAAATCTCATAATATTCATAACGATGTAAAACATATTGTGATCTTGAGTCCCAAAATTGTGACTATTTCGAAATTAGTAACAATGAAAAACAAAATTTCTTATTCTAAAAAATAATTCCTAAAAAAAAATTCAGATGACAAACTATCAAAAAATTGTAACAAGTGGTCACACAATCTGGTATCGTATAAAAGTATTTTCGGAATGAATATTTTTTTCTATCCAAAAACTACTAGAAATATAATTTTTTGCTCCTAGAAAAGAGATTCTGAAAATCGCTCCTGAAAAAGTAAAGTGGAGGCAAAACAATCCTAGTTCCCTTAATTTCCGTCCATAATTTGCATAAAGGGCCTATTTTTTTGGGCTCGAAAGGCCTAACTTTCAGCCCCGTCCTTCGGCTATTTTGGAATTGGGCCTAATCCTAAGTCTAATTACTACAAAGGTCCAAAACCCTTGTTTTGGTGGGTTACCCATTATGGGCCTAAATACGATGAATTAGGCCCGTTTAGGCCATGACAATGGGCCAGGCTCAATGAGTTGTAAACCGCGAAAACTCGTAGAAGTCGGTTTAACGGGGTTTCCCAACACCAATAATATAAAAGGACTCATCCGTAATTCTGGAAAGTTCATCCATTATCACTCCATATATTATATCACCAAAGCCCTAGCCTTCTGGTCCCTTCCCTTCCTAATCTTTCTTCCCCAAATCTTCTGCTAGGGTTTACTCCTAACCCTAGAATTATACCAGTCCCAAAACTCCCTGCTCCATTATTCTTCTGTATACACACACACATATATATATATATATATATATATATATATAGATATATCGATTCATCAGAGTATAGGTGCAATTGATTGCAGAGCTATATTGATTGATGGGTACGGAGAGGAAGAGAAAGGTGAGCCTGTTTGACGTGGTGGACGAGACCTCCGTCGCTGCAAAGATCTCCAAATCCAACGGCGGTGGAGCTCCGATGAACAATAACTCGGGCAATAGTCTGATCAATCCCTGGAATAGCAAGCCCTATTCCCAGAGGTACTTTGACATCCTTGAGAAGAGGAGGACCTTGCCCGTTTGGCAGCAGAAAGACGAGTTCTTGCAGTCTTTGAAGGCTAACCAGACTCTTATTCTTGTTGGTGAGACTGGTAGTGGCAAAACCACTCAGGTATAAACACATTCTCCATTACATTATTACTTGCTTACTCGAAATTGGGGGAAAATTGATTATGAAACTGGGGACGACCTGATAAATTGATGATCATGATTACTTCAGCTTATTGCGTTAATGGTTTTTCTTTTTAGAGGAGAAGGGTTTAGCGTATTAACTTAGGAGAAGGATTTTTTTTTTTAGTAAATTTGGTAGTTGAGTAATATTGGAAAACTTTACAGAATGGACGGCATCAAAGGCTAGATTATTAGGAATATCAAAGTTGTTATCTTATTTTAAAATATATGTGGATTCGTCTCTTAGTGTAATGTATAGGAAGCTATATGTAGTTGTGTCCTTGCAACTGTCTTCCCCAATATAAGTATGTATGTTTAAATAGGTATATTGATTTTAGACTCTATTTTTACAGATCCCTCAATTTGTTTTGGATGCTATTGATATTGAAACTCCGGATAAAAGAAGAAAGATGATGATAGCGTGCACACAGCCTCGTAGAGTGGCTGCCATGTCAGTTTCTCGACGTGTTGCGGAAGAGATGGACGTGACCATTGGAGAAGAGGTTGGTTATAGCATTCGTTTCGAAGACTGCAGCAGTGCAAGGACAGTTTTGAAGTATGCTTGTTCTCTTAAGTCCTACTTTTCTTTTTTATTCGTGCTCTATCTTTAGAAGTGCTTATTCTATGTGAGTGGTATCCCATTAATTGACTTTAACATATTATTGTTTTTTCTGTGGTAGGTATCTAACTGATGGTATGCTTTTAAGAGAAGCTATGACAGATCCACTATTGGAACGGTACAAGGTGATAGTTCTTGACGAGGCTCATGAAAGAACTTTGGCAACAGATGTTCTTTTTGGACTCTTAAAGGAAGTACTGAAAAATAGGTCTGACCTGAAGCTGGTTGTGATGAGTGCAACTCTCGAGGCTGAAAAGTTTCAGGGTTATTTTAATGGTGCGCCACTTATGAAGGTTCCTGGTAGGCTTCACCCTGTGGAAATCTTTTACACCCAAGAACCTGAAAGGGATTACCTTGAGGCAGCAATTCGGACGGTTGTGCAGATACACCTGTGTGAGCCTCCAGGCGATATACTTGTATTTCTTACTGGGGAAGAGGAGATAGAAGATGCATGTCGAAAAATAAACAAGGAGGTTGGGAATCTTGGTGACCAGGTGGGTCCTGTGAAAGTAGTTCCTCTATATTCCTCTCTTCCTCCAGCAATGCAGCAGAAAATTTTTGATCCTGCTCCACCTCCATTGACAGAGGGAGGCCCTCCTGGAAGGAAGATTGTGGTGTCAACAAACATTGCAGAAACTTCTTTGACCATAGATGGGATAGTTTATGTTATTGACCCTGGATTTTCTAAGCAAAAAGTATACAACCCAAGAGTGAGAGTTGAGTCATTGTTGGTTTCTCCTATATCAAAGGCCAGTGCACATCAAAGATCAGGTCGTGCTGGAAGAACACAGCCAGGAAAATGTTTCAGACTTTACACAGAGAAGAGTTTTAATACTGAACTCCAGCCACAGACCTATCCGGAAATATTGAGGTCGAACCTTGCGAACACTGTACTTACTTTGAAGAAACTGGGAATAGATGATCTGGTTCATTTTGATTTCATGGACCCGCCTGCTCCAGAGACATTAATGCGAGCACTAGAGGTGTTGAATTATTTGGGAGCATTGGATGATGAAGGAAACTTGACAAAGCTGGGAGAAATTATGAGTGAATTTCCACTAGATCCTCAGATGTCCAAGATGCTCGTTGTTAGCCCTGAATTCAACTGTTCGAATGAGATTCTGTCCATTTCTGCCATGCTATCAGGTATGTTTTTTTTGCTAGTTCGTCTTTTTAGTTGTGTCTGTCACAGATTTCTGCAGAGATGCAGATATTGCCAGGCTGCATAGTTCTTCAATGCAAGCCTTTAAAGTTCCCATGTGCATAGATGGGTATCTGTGCATGTGATGTCCTCTAACTGGTAAATGTGTACAAAAGTGTTTATGCATACAGTTAGAGTAGTATTGTGTCAAATTAGGTTGTCATCAGCTACTGTCGTGTCTTGGTTTCATGCCCCCGGCTGGCATGCACCATAGGATTTCTAAGTAAGTGCTGATGCAGATAGTTGCAGTTTCTCAGTATTATCTCATGAAGCACATGGTGTCGTCTCGCCTCTATGCATCTGCTGACCTACAGGGGGCCTCCTCTGTGATAACCAATTTCTTTCTTAGTACAAAATTGCTTTGTCCGGCCTAGGGAGGCTCAGAAAGCTGCAGATGAGGCAAAAGCTAGGTTTGGGCACATCGATGGAGATCACCTCACACTGCTGAACGTGTATCATGCATACAAGCAAAACAGTAAGTACATATCTAAATATTTGCCTCTTCTTTTCCACCCATTGTCAAATTGAAAAATATGCATTTACGTATCAATTGGAATTGGTGTTAAGAAGTTTATTTCTTGGTTGTTTTTGTCACAGATGAGGATCAGTCATGGTGTTACGAAAATTTTATCAATCATAGGTCACTGAAATCTGCAGATAACGTCAGACAACAACTGGTTCGGATCATGGCTCGATTCAACCTCAAGTTATGCAGTACTGATTTCAGCAGTCGTGACTACTACATCAACATAAGGAAGGCCATGCTGGCTGGATATTTCATGCAGGTAGCACATCTGGAGCGCACTGGACACTACTTAACCGTGAAAGACAACCAGGTACACATACTAAGCTTGCTTCCTTTTGCTTTTGTTTTTCTTCTCTCTGTCTCTTTATTTGGTTACTGTGTATATAAATACTAATATGAAAGGAGCATTATTTACTTTACAGGTGGTGCACTTGCATCCTTCAAATTGCCTGGACCACAAGCCGGAGTGGGTCATTTACAATGAGTATGTCTTGACCACCAGGAATTTTATCCGTACAGTTACAGATATTCGGGGGGAGTGGTTAGTCTCTCTTTTTCCGACTCTTATTTACTTATTTATTTTCATTCATTTTGGTTTGTTTCTTATGTTTTGCTGCTGCATTGTTCTTTCTTTGGTGGGTCTGTGGTTTCTTTATTCTCTAGACCTCTAATATTTGTCAATTTGTTTTGAAGTTCTTGTCTCGTTCTCTGGTGTTATCCATTTTTCTAAATGGTAATTAATATCAAGTGAAGCCTTTTTTGATGCTCCCTTTCCGAGATATGACCTTTCTTTCTACGCAAATTTTATTTGGGTTCAGGTTAGTTGATATAGCACCACATTACTTCGATCTGGAGAACTTTCCTCAGTGTGAGGCCAAGAGAGTTCTCGAGAGGCTTTACAAGAAGCGTGAGAAGGAGAGAGAGGAGAGTAGAAACCGAAAATGAAGTTCCTGCCCAAGTCCATCGACTCCTTTTCCTGTTGACCCTTCCCCTATGGCAAAAACGTGGAATGTGATCCTTTTACAACAATTTAAGCTATTATTTCCCGGATAGCTATAGTAGACCAGAAGATCTGATCCTTGATTTTCTGGTTTCATTTTCTAGAAGTCACTAGTTTATTGAAGAGTTAGAAGATGGCGTACTTGAGTACTATTGGCTTCATTCGAATTTTGAGTTTGCATTATTTCTAATTTACAATGCTTTGTTATTTGTTTGTCGAAACCCGGGTGGAATGCTTATCGTTGACACGGTTACACGATGAAGATATAAAGTAAATTTCGGTATGCCTTCCACTTTACGCCCATATAAGGCTGCTGGCACATCATTTTTTATTACAAATGATCTCGTTGTCGGGATGCAAATCTGTCAACTTCACAGCTCTTGGGTACTCGATAGTCCCAAAGAACAAAAAATTTTCATTGGATGTTGGGTTTGCTGCTGTAGCCATTAAATTAAAGATCATCCTCAAAGAATTTGGACTTGACATAGAGATGTTATACTAGACAATTGTCTTACTATAAGATGGGGAAGAATGGGGCTCAACCCAACTACCTGCACTTTGCTTTCTAACTCGGTTCCCTTTCATCATTTCCCTCAACTCGGTTACATTGTTCCAAGACCCTTTTTCTCCATGAATCTTTAAAAGCGCTGAATAGGCAGCGGGATGCTCATTTTTCAGCCTATTAATTCCCTTCGCAGCAAACTCACCAAGTTCTAAACTCGAATGCAAGCCACAAGCTGCAAGTAGTGCACCCCAAACTACAACATCCGGCTGAATAGGCATTTTTTTGACCAATCTCACTGCTTCCTCGAGTAGTCCTGCTCTCCCATATAGGTCAACCATGCAAGCATAATGCTCTCCCACTGCTTGGATCCTGTACTTGGCTGCCATCGAATCAAAGTGCTTCTCGCCCTCTTTGATCATTCCTCCATGCGCACATGCTGATAATACGTTTATAAATGTTACTTGATCAGGCTTGATACCACTTCTTGTCATTCTCTCGAACTCGTCCAATGCTCTTGCTGCAAGCCCATGCCTTGCATAGCCTCCTATCATTGTATTCCATGACACAACATTCTTGTTTGGAATGCACTCAAAAACACAGAATGCAGAGTCGATGTCCCCACATTTTGCGTACATATCAACAAGCGAGCTCAACAAGATAATGTCATCTGGTATGCCTGATTTCAATATGCTCGAGTGAACTTGCTGGCCAGTGAGAAGCAAACAACAACCTGCACATGCATCTAGCACGCTCGAAAACGTGAAATGATTAGGTGGGATTCCTGATTTCAACATCAAGGGAAAGAGCCTCAGTGCATCCATGTAATGCTGGTTTTGCACGTACCCGCTGATCATTGCAGTCCAGGAAACCACATTCTTTTCACGCATTTTATTGAAAATAGAACGAGCTTTATTGATCCTCTTATTATCAATATACCCATTCATCAAACTAGTCCAAGACACTATATTCTTCTCTGGCATGGCATCAAAAACTCTCACAGCCTCGCGCATCCACCCCATCTTCATGTAACCTGAAACCAAGGCATTCCAAGAAGAAATATCTTTGTCCAAAATCTCATCAAACACTCTGCTTAAAGCTACTGGATCCCCCACATCTGCGTACCCTCTCATCAATGCCGATCCAACAAACAAACTCGAGTTCAGTGCCGCACGAACTACGAACGAGTGAATCTGTGCGACCAAAATGTTGAACTCCGTGTTATTTACCGCGCTGAGTACCAAGGATATCGAATACTCGTTGGGGCTAAAACTAGTTCTTCGCATTTGTAAGAAACAAGTACACACTCTCTGTGGGTTTTTAGTCTTCCTTAATCCCAATAACATGGAGTTCCATGAAACGACGTCTTTGATGGGCATTTCATCAAACAGCTTCTGGGCATGTCGCAGCCGGTCATTTTTTACGTACAAGGCGAGCATTATGTTGTAGGAGACGATGTTTCGGGATGTGGGGTTGTCCTCAAACAGTATAGTCGCATCAACTATGGAGTTGTTATGAAGATGGGTGGTGAGAATGTGATTGAGACTTATTGTTGAGGAGGTACAGAAGTGGTGGGTTGAAGTTAGGGAGTGGAAGACTCTGCCCAACCTCCGCATCTGTGAATTGATAAAAAGCTATTCCAGCATATGGAAATATGGTAGTGGGAGTGGGACGCCAAAAACTGAATGCTATATGAATATATGATGCAGGGGCTCTAGAACATGGGTGGGTCTATTGTGGTCTCGAGTAAGTCTGGCCCGTCTACAAGAGTAGGGTGGTCTAGAAAGTAAAGCTTGAACATGCAGGAACCCGAGAGTGTTATTGGATCATTAAAAGTTTTGTATTGCACTTTTCTTAATTACTTCGATTTTAAGAGGATTGGTTGTTCTAAATGTTGTGTGTACAGTGCATGGTTAAAGCTTAGTAGCCCACTTGAAAAATGAAAAATAAAAACAAGTGCACCTTTCTAGTATATATCCATTTTCTGTTTCCTTTATTCTATGCCTATACAATTATCAAATAGCTGATGTATCATCCGATTATGATATTACAAAATATGAAATAATTGACATTGTTAAATATTTTTCACCTTTTAAGTTGACATGTGATCAAACAATGAATCTTTGTCTAATGAGTTGGTCGTCAGTCAGTTGAAAAAAAAAAAAAAACCAATATTACGAGGTATTGATGATGCCAACACTACACAGACATATGTTATTTTATGAGTTAAATCTATTTAAAGTATAATTATATTTAGATAATAATAAATTTACGCAGAGTATATGGTACCCGATATCATTACTTAAAAGACAGGGGAAAAAAAAAAAAAAAAAGGGCCATTAAACATGACAAAATTTCCTAATTAATTGCAAAGGAAGTCTAATTTACTTTTGGATGGGGTTGAGTGCGCCACGAGAAAGTTTGACAAAACCCAAGCTGATGTTGAAAGAGACGTGTTCTTAGGTGTCAACTTTAGCTCGGAATTTTGTGTGCTTTCCGGGCTAAAGCTCCCAAGCCCAAAAAGAAAAAAAAGACAAAAAAAGAAACAAAGAAAAGTATTCTTATTTGTCAACGCGATGACTATGGTAATAGTTCACTATAATACACACTATTGCGTAAATTATACAATGGATTATTACAATACAAACAGTATGACATAATCCCTTTTGAGTTTGTTTTCTCCTGTTTATTTCGGACAAGGGAAACCTGGTAATACTAGTCAAAGATTGTATTCCGCTGTTGACCCGACCCTTTACTTTTCATTTGCGTCCAGCCAAGTTTTCGTAGAGCTCATCAATTTGAACCTGTCAAAATTTTGACATCAGTAAGTTGCGTCACAAGCATACGTAAGTACGCATATATATGAAAAACTACAACTAAGAGCAGTTGGGTTTTACCAGATAATATTTGAGAAGATGGTTTCTTTTCTTTTTCAATGTTGCCGTCACCAAATCTCTTTCCATGTCAAAAGGTTGAGGTTCTAGAATGACTCCTTTGATGGATTCAAAGCCTCTTAGCTGGTTAAATAATGGAAGAAAGGTTAAAGAGGCTAGAAAAAAAGAACGGTAAAATAATCATAATCCAAGTACTGCATAATTGAATACAATGGAAAGAGTCACCAATAAACAGAAATGGATAAGCGAGCAAAGAACAATACTTGTATGTCTAAGCATAAGTACGGCTTTCAAAAGGCTAATATTCCCAAAGCTTGCATTAAGATTCCCAGAAGTCATGTTCCATATGTTCATATTCTCATGGTAATTCAAGATTTTGAGTTATATGTAACTCAAAGCTTCTAGCAGAAAACATGGGAAAAATGACTTTGATGATACCTTGTTTCTCTCAGCTGTTAACTTTAGCTCGGAAAGCACAAAATTCTTTAGCTGATCAAGTTGGCAGAGTTCAGAAAATGAACCCATATGACCATTTACATATGCCCATTTTTTAGTGTTTTCTTCATGTGGTACAACTACTGCAATTACTGACGACTTGAAGCTGTCCCCGTATATCCACATCTTACAAACAGTCGAAAAAGAAATTAAAATCAGACAACATATATAGATCAACATATGAAGAAAACAGCAAAAGAGAAATAAACAAGACAGCTTACATCTTCAACAATTGGAGTGATACCATACACATTCTCCAAGTACTCAAGAGCAACGTACTCTCCTTGGGACAGTTTTATAAGATTCTTCTTCCTATCAATTATCTTAACTGCTCCATTTGGAAGCATTTCCCCTATATCCCCTGAAAATACCAAGGACTTGAAACAAGTTAATATCGAAAGAAGTTTCTAACTGAAGTTTCATTTGAGAATAAGAAAAAAAGCTCTTTTCTCACCTGTATGAAACCAACCATCTCTAATTGCTTCTCTTGTCAGCTCAGGATTTTTGTGGTACTCAACAAAAACTGACTTCCCTCTAAGACATATCTCACCACGAGGGGGATTTCCAAGAGGGTTGTAGCCCATTTCAGGAACTTCCTCAAGGCGCATCTCATTGTAGACTGATACCGAACCAACAGTACCAACAAGGCTCATTTCATCAGGAAAGGCGATAGTTGTTGGTCCACAAGTTTCAGTTAACCCTGAATCAACCACAATGCATTGACTGG
The DNA here is from genome assembly GCA_002914805.1 of Parasponia andersonii. Classification (NCBI taxonomy): domain Eukaryota; kingdom Viridiplantae; phylum Streptophyta; class Magnoliopsida; order Rosales; family Cannabaceae; genus Trema; species Trema andersonii. The sequence goes on from JXTB01000119.1 coordinate 743,479, forward strand.
CTCAATGTCTAAAAATAACTCTTAAAACAAATAGGAAGAGCTGTGGAATTAGACTAAATATATAGAATACAAGGCTTAGATGAACTTTTTGGAATTGCTGGACTGATATCATGTATAATATAGAAAAACAGAATCCTGATATCTGGTTCTTACATATCTATATGCTAAAAGCGGAGGTCTTTACCATAGCCTTGGACAACAAAAGCACAGCTAGTAACCCGCAAAAATTCTTCGATCTCAGAACTCAAAGGAGCTGCTCCAGATATTATAAGTCGAACACGGCCACCTAACCTATCTTTTATCTTAAATACCATATAAAGAAAGAGAGGTAAGACTAGAATGTGATGACAATCTAACCATTCTATTCAACTATTTCATGCGAAGTAGCTGCGAACTCCATTTTGTGGTGAGACACATAGTTCTGAAATATGTAGCGGAGAAAGATAAAGTACAACCTTTCTGAAGGCTAAAAGATCTGCTAGTGGTGAAGCGTTTTTGTTTTTGTAACCCCAATTCATCCAAGCAAGTTTGCTGTAGACCATTAAAAAGGTATATTAGAAGTAAGTTCAGCAGCATATAACCAATTAGTATAAGAAGTGAACAGACTAATACTTGTTAAAATGAATATCATGAAATTATAGGAAGAACTACTTACTATTTGTAGAGAAGATCAAAAATCTTTCTCCTTCTTGGATTGAGCTGTTGTACTGCTTTCTTTATACCTAGAAAACAAATTCGTTTGATCAGATTAGCATAGTAGGTCCAACTATAAAGCTGTTGCAAACTGTTGATTAGTAATATTTCCATGCCTTCATACACTCTTTCAAAGACTCTAGGCACCCCAGCAAAAAGTGTTGGCTTTAATTCCATTAAATCATCTGCCAACGCATTAAGATCCTTCAAATAAGAAAATTAAGGCAATTATCAGAAACAAATCAAAGATGAAACAAGATCGGACTCTAGGAAAGACAAACACAATATAAAAGCAAAAATCTGCAGAATCCTAACTGGCTTTGTAAATATGTGCTAGTGCATATTGCAAACATGCCCCTTGCGTAAATTCCAATTAAGATAAGAAATAGTTCTAGTATCATACCCCATGGTAATATCCAACAGATGCACCTTTATGAAAAAAGTATTCCTCAATCAACCGGTCAAGTATATGAGCCAGAGGCAGAAATGATAAATAGGTATCATCTCCTGTCATCTACTCAAACTCACAAATGCAAATATCAGTAAAAGAAGACACAGAATAGATATGGTGTATACAGAATCTATCAGAAGTTCGATTATCGTATTTACTTTGTCTTCAAACTGTTCCAAGAAGAGGTCAATCCCTCTAACAGAAAAGGCAATGGTTTCATGCGTTAACACAACACCTTTAGGATCGCCACTTGTACCACTGGTATACATAATTGTGCTAACGTTATTAATCTGTGGTGGAACAATATCTGCCGGGTTTTGTTTTCCCTGAATAACAACAAACTCTAAGATCAATCCAACTGAAAAAGATAAGCCACAAGTAGAAGCACCAGCAATGCTAATCTGGGAATCGGAGGATATTCAATCTTGTTTTGACTTAAATATTCATGACCTCCTAGAACGCTGTATTTCATCGTGGCAGACAAAAATCAAACTGTTACATTTTAGTCAAATCACAGAATAACTAACCAATTCAAGGAATTCATTCCATGAGAATGGTTTAATCCCAAACTGGGTTGCCTTTTCCTTCTGTTCCTCGGTCAATGAAGTGAAGCAAATGACGGCTGCAGTCACAACCAAATTTAGTAGAATGCATTTTAGCACTTTCAGTTAACAGAATTTACCCTGCGATGCTCACTTTTTAGCTGTTGAGATGATAGACAATCAGGATTCAGTAGCTGCAAAACAATTATTATATGCATCCAATCAGGATCATTGTTACATGAAAAAACAAGTGGTTTTCACTTCATAGGACATAGGTTGAAGTTTCTGGTTCTCACTTCTTTCACTTTCTTATCTTGGATGAAAACGTAATCAACCTCAGCGTGATCTATGATAAAATTCACAGCTCCTGGCCCTGCATCCAGGAAGATATTTAAAGGTTAAAAAAAAGTGCAATAATTTTCTTTTTCTTTAAAGTAACTCTGCTAATTTTTAGGACTGAACCAGTATGGTAAAATGTATGTTGCGACTACTGCTTGCATAAGAGTAACTTGTTACAGTTTTGGGTTTAGGATGACAAAAGAAAATTAGAGAAGAAACCCGAATAAGAATTTCGTTGTGTTATGCATTTGAGAGAGAGAGTTTACCAAGGGTGTCATAGAGAGGCACACAAATCAAACTGTGGGCATTGCAAGCCTACAGGAGAATGTAAAATAATTTACATGGAAGATGAACATAAAAATTGCAACATTTCTAGCAAAACAAAATAAGAACATAGAAAAGAAAAGCAGAAGATAACAGAACTAATTAAAGATGGTGTTAAAAGTAAAGAACCTCCATTGCCACAATCCATTCAGGGCAATTTGATCCATAAATGCCAATACGGGAACCCTGTCACAATTACATTGTCATTATAAACCACAAAAGAGAAAAATCTTCACAAGAAGCAGAATAGATAGCAAACACTCATGACTCAGTATATGCTTACAGGTTCAGCACCAGATCCTCGTAGTGCAGAACCAACTTGGAGAACTTCCTCATAAACTTCCTTGTACGTTTTCCAAGCATAAGTTCCCCACTAATCACCAAAGCAAATCCATCCGAAATCGGTATGCAAAACTACTTGAATTAGAATGTCTAGACAAGTATAATGTTATTTTACCTTCCCATCGACAAGTTTACGCCAGCCAAGCATCCGATTTCCAGGATATTTCTCAACAGATTTGCTGCATACATGTCAACCATATCCTAAAAGTTTCTCTTTAACTGTCTAGTATACTAACAGTTTAAAGAAGAGTACTAAGTCTTATTTTGATCCAGATATATTCTCAAATCTCAACAACTATATAACAATTAATTAGGTACCTGAATATATCCCAAGCTGTGCTTAATTCAGGATCAGCTGCAGGGAAGTTATGCTCGGAGAGTAAGTTACGGTACACCGGACCAACTGAAGGCTTGCCATCTTTGCCTTCCTTTCCTTCTTCAACTTGAGCTGAGAATAACTTATTCATGATCTGATCTCTCAAACCTGGAGAAGAGAAGCCTCGAGAGAAAGAGGTGATATATTTATATCACTATACAAATACACCTCTAGATTTATATACATAAATGTGCAGAGTCAGTTTTTAAGATTGAGCAGACGAAATTCATGAAGCAATTTAAGTCCTTCAAATGAGCGGTCAAAAGCAAAGAAAACTCAAAAGTCATGAATGACCCACTAGTCCACCACCCACTACTGACCACCTTAAAGTAGTTACTACTTAGAGAAAATTAAAGCTCAAGTTGCGTAACATATTTAATACCGGAGGACAAAATCTTTCCGAATCAAATTCGTATACTTAATCAGACGATCTTACTAGAGCAAGAAATTACATATCAAAGCATGCTAATTTATCCAGAAAAAGGAAGGAATGTAAGATACATATATAATATGTTAACGGCACCCATATATATTTTTCTAATATATTAATATATAGTTGATTATATAGCACACCATGTTGAGACTAGAGAGTCCAAACTTTACAGGCATGAAAAACAGAGGCCAGAAATAATAAATAAATTAATTAATTTTAGGGGTCACGAAGTACCGTGGAGTTTGGTTGGTGAGTATGTGACGAGACCAATGTATGAGGAAGCCAAAGATCGTGAACAACACACAATGATCCAAAAAATTAGAGGATCCCCAGTTAAGTATTTATTTTTAATTATAACTTACATACGCCGAGATAGCAGACTTTGAGCAAGGCCTCGTAACATTCTGTTATATATATATATATATATATATATATACATATACATATACATATATATTGTTTTTCATAAAAGAAATTAAGTTAATTACAGACTGGATAAGCCAAAAAAATCCCAGTGGCTATGGCTGGCTAACTTAAAACAGGGGGGAAAAAAAAAGGAAAGGAATCAGAGTGAATGAGGTAGTAGATAACACGCAAAAGCTAGTGTAACACATGAAAATAACGCCATGAAAGAAAAAAAGGTGCCCCAAAAAGTAAAACCCCCATTTTTGCATTTTTCCATAAAACGCTTTATTCAAAAAAAAAAAAACACAAACTATTTAACACAAATAAGGTTTACTGCAGCCATGATTCGAGCACATTTGGATACAAACTTAATAAATATTTACATATTAACACTAAAATTACGTAAATATTGGTTTATACTAAAGATGCAGATAATTATAGAGGTTGGAACTTACAGCAGTAATGGAGTTAGGAATTGGGATGATGATGAAGATGATGATGATGATCATGCAATGGAGCAGGAGCAACAGAGGGTAAAGGGGTGTTCAGTAACTTGGAAAATATATTATGACGTTACTTATACCTTATAACTTGTCGAAAAGAGGAGCATCACATTCATATTCATATATTTATACAGTGGTAAATGAGTTAGTTGTAACAGGTGGAACCCTGTTACCCTTGTCCCCTACTTTTTATAACCCTCTTTATTTATTTCTCATTTATGGCATTTTGTGCTTTCCACCATAAATATCTGATAAAAAAATTAAATAAAAAATAAACATTTCTTACAGCCTTATTTTATTTTTTTTTTTGGCCTTTTTAAGCATACAATGAAACACACAAAACATGGCACAGGAAGACTGTTTTCTTGCAACGTATTAATTAGTAGGCTGCCTAATGTAACTAATCTCCCTCCTAAGGCTGATAACAATAGCTCTTAGCAACATGGCCGAATTTCGGTTCTCTTCAAAGTAAAGGTTCAATTTTCAAATACCGTAATACAAATGACCATTAGTGAACGTACCAAATATAAAATATGATTTTACCATTATGATAACTAATAAACTAATATATAAACTAAAGCAAAAAAAAAAAAGAAGATATAATCTGCATGTTCAGGTATAAAAAGAAGAAACGAAACATTTACTAAAATAAAGCATAAAAAGGGATAGCCACTCTAATTTCTCTATTTTCTGAAAGTCTAAACAGGTATATTGTTATAAGAAAGTAAAGTTTCAAGCGAGATATGCTTGCTTAATTTAAAGCTTTAAGAGCTCAACACTGTATGATATGTCAATATATGATTAATTAATTATAATTAATTTCTAGATATGGTCCACATAAAGTCCGATTTATTAATTTGAACCACTTAATAATATATTAACATGTCTTTATATTGCTAAGCACAATTACTACAATGCTGTTTAAGCTTTGGTACATTCTATGCCATGCTAGCAGAACTGTATAAAACTTTCAACTCCAGACACTATATTTATTGCATAGCGTAGAGTGGTTACATATGATCCCCATAACTACTTCGATTGGACTTTAAAGGGTCATCAATGTTCACTATCAAGGCGAAATACCACTGGTGTAATTTTTCATGTACAAGAGGCCTGATATATTTCTCTTTTTATTCCTAGAAGTACCTCAAGAGAACAGACCTCAATTATCAGTAGATTTCATCATGTGGCGCTAAGATGAGTCATATTTTTGTAGAAATCTTCACATAAAAATTAGCAACACACAATAATGTATGCATAATTTTGTACGAAAGTAACATAGCTAGATACGAATTGATGACTAGTGTTCTATTATTATGTTACATTGCTACATCATTTATACATTAACTTATACGAATTGACTAGTGTTATATCATTATGATATAATACTACACTTATATATGAACTTCCATATGTGTAATTTTTTTCCATCGTTGTGCCTAATTACATCTATTTTGTGCAAAATTTTACCCTTGTAACTCGTATGAACCTGCACTTACAATGTAATTATCTACTATTTTCGTTAGCTTGAAAAGCTGACAATCTCAACCGATGAATTGTTAGTTGTCTTTAATAAATTAAGCCCAGCACAGACCACAGACTATACAATCGCTCTTAAAGAATCTCAACTATTTGGTCAAAAACTCTCAAACAACGCATAGATTTTATTTCAACAACAAATTGGTCCCTCCGCCACCGGTGGTGTGTTGTCCTTTTCCTTTTTGGGGTATCGAACTGGGGAGCCCACACCAATATATAGCAAGCACTCTTTCTTTTGGCTTAGGATGGTTTAAAAGAATGGGATAATTAATTATTGGATTTACATGTCTATATATGCACACAAAGGTGGTTGTTTTGGTTGTGTTTTAATTTTTTAATTGTTTTATGAGGAAAATAAAATCAGCTTGAGAATTGAGATAGAGATAATAATATACTTGTAGGAAATGTATTCAATAATTAATTAAGTGTTGCAATAAAGTCTCAAACGCATCAATCCAAGAGGCTTTTCTTATCATTAAAGTCCACAAGTTAAATACCTACTATAACTAGCGTTTTCTCGCATTGTTAAAGCGGAAAATGAAAGAGTAACTAATAACTATATATATGTACCCGATAAGCACTAAGCAATAAGCATGGCTGGTGAGTTCCTTTATGAATAAATTATAAATGAAAACCATTAAAGGACAAAACGATCCAAACCAGTTGTCAAGTATGAAAGTTGAATAGTATTACTATTGGACATTGGTTTTAAGATGAAAGTTTCAACGACTACTTATGAATACGCATTCATATGCATCATATGAATATGGGGTTTTCAGCTCTCCATTTCCAATTGTCATTACTAAAAGCCGTGGTCCCTCTTTTTTTTTTTTTTTTTTCCTTTCTTTTTTCCACAAACATATTTAATTAAATCTAACTTCTTCCCAAATATTGATATTCACGATATTGAGTGAAAACAAAGGGACCTACGTATTGATTTATCCACACTTAATCATGTTATGTCAAACGATAAAACGTTCGAAAGAGTCACTTTTCATTGGTTCAAATGAGGAGATTTATAGTTATCAACCGTTTTTCTGCTAATTAAACTATGCTATTAATAATTGATTTCTAAATCAGCTGGTATATTACAAAAACACACACACATATATATATATATATATATATATATATATATATAATATGTAGGCATTGGCTTAACGAAAATCAGAATGTTTGAGTAACGTCATATACGGTACTGCTACGTGACAACTTGCAAATACAGAAAAACTAAGGTGCCGCTAAAGTTACATACTAACAAAATGAAAAGAATGACGTAGGTTCAGCAAATAATTAATCATAGGTGCTGCTATTAATTAACAGACCTAATTTCCTTCTCTATTACTACTTACTTCCAAATCCTAGCTAGGCTCTTAATATTATAATTAGAGAACATATAGTTAAATGATTGATACTGAATATATTTGAAAGAAAAGAACAGACAATTCTAGCAATCCTAATATATACCAGATGATCCTTTAATGATATTAAAACACTAAAGATGATTCTTGATATATCTAAGGTAAACTCTGTAAATTAATACTGTTGGACTAGTAAAAAATTATTATTTCATAGAGATTATTTATTTATAAAAAATAAATAATTTTATTAATTTATTGATAAATAAATATTTATGAATTTAAAAGAGGAGTATGAGTTTAATGGTTATACTTTTTTTCTTTAAGATACATATATGACTTATAATAATAAAAATTAGATATAATCAACATTAATGCATGCATATAAAGAAGTCTAAAAGTTAACATGTATATATAACTTAAAAATTAATATACCTTATTTGCACATAAATAAAATTCTAAAATTTAATTTTAGTACACGTCAAAAAGTTAAGAAATATATATATATATATATATATATATATATTATATATATATATATATATATATTTATGTCACGACCCAAAATTCGGGTCAGTATCAGAAGGAGAATTTCACAAAGGTGGGAAATTCCATGATTTATTTGAAAAGTGTCAAAAGTTTCAGTTTTTATAAAAACGGTCCATTTAAATAAAATAATCAGAATTCCATCCCGTGAACCACTCCCACAGTTCGTATTCACTATTAAACATAGACTGAATAATAATTAAAAATCACGAAGTGACATAAAAGCCCAAACATCACCATCATCCACAACAAAAGTCAAATACCAGAATGACATACATAAGTTCGCATACAAAATAGAAAGCAGTAATCTTGGTTCAATACTAATACAAAACCCAAATAGTCCAAAGACTACGACAACAAACTCCTAATATTACCAAAAGACAAACTGCAATCTAGATGACCTCTCACTCCTCTTAATCACCAATATCGCACTGGACACCACCTGAGGAAGAAGGTAGAGGGAGTGAGCATAAAATATCCAGTAAGAAAAACCATTACCTCGATCGAAAATATTTTAGTGATGGGGAATTCATGCATGGTTAGTTTAGTCCAAAACATACATATATATATATATATATAATCTAAACCGGAAATCCATATATATATATAAAAGTAGTGTAATCAAAACCATCCAATTCATATGCACATGACACAAATCAACCCATACCCATGAGCTTTCATCTTCTCATCTGTGGAAACCCAGGATGATGGCACTATGTATACCTAACAGCCTACCTGATACCTAAGTCCATACCCGGAGGGGACACCCGTGTGTCGCCTACCAAACCTGGAGGGGCAACCGAATCGCCTACGCCTGCCAAATGGGGAGGTAATCAGAAGTAACAAAACTCCGCGCGAGTTTACGGACTTTCATCGATGGTGGGATACGCAGCGCCACATTGTAAACCCACGGTGCTCATGTATGATCCTATGACACGTGCAATGCAGAATTGAAGTGTGAAAATAATCGTGCTCTGGTTTTTCAGTAAAATCAGCATACTAGGTTTTTATAAAAAAACGGGCAGCATAACGGCCCTATTTTTAACATACCCAAAATAACTTGGACTCAGAAAATTCCCAGAGCAATACAATATATATCTCATACAACCAATTCCCATCACAAATATTCGAGTAACCAAAAATCACATTTGTTCTCATATATTGCAGAAAATAAGTTTTATTCAAAAACGATATAAAACAGAGGTAATTGAGTCCCTACCTC
>JXTB01000119.1:752596-791306 GCA_002914805.1 Parasponia andersonii
ATCCTTGAGACAAGACGAATCCAACGGAACCGGTTAGAGGTCGAACGATGGCCAGAATCGTCGCCGGTGATGAAAAAACCGATTTGGTCTCTTGGCGGATTTCCGGCGTTGCAGGCGACATCGGCAGCTGGCGAGGGGCAGCGGAGCTTCGGTGCGACCTGGCAAGTCGACGCCGGTCGGTGGCGCGGGCGGACGGTGGCTGATGGCGGCTCGACGGCTTCCTTCAGTGGTGCGACCGAGAAACGCAGAGAGAGAGAGAGAGAGATCGGGGGAGAGGAGAGAGAGAGAGATCGGGGGAGAAGAGAGAGAGAGAAATGAGTGAACAGGCCACGTGACCTATTCTGAATGGGCTGTGCAATTTAAATTGCACATAAGTCTCCAAAATTTCAAATTTCTATCAATCTAATCTCCAAAAAATTACAATTTAGTCCTTCTGCACAAAATTTTTGTAATTTAATCCCCACAATATTTTATCTGGAAAATTGGTAAATTGTCCAAATTACCGTCCCCAAATCCGAGTTTTTACAATATATATATATACAATAAATATAATTTTAAAATTTAATACCTTATTAAATATAATATTTCAAGATGTTTTATATATATTAACATGATATTAATAAATAGTCATTAATTCTACTTCTAGAATCCAAATCATTATAAATAGATTCTAAATCATATATCAAATAAATAGATTCTAAATCATATATCAAATGTGTTGTATATATTACGAAAATTAGTGCGATTGAATTCAATTTAAATTCAAATAATTAGTAAACAACTTTAAATGCATTTCAAAAATAACAAAATTAAAAAAATAAAAATTATCTAAAGAGAGCTCATTAGTGTATTATGAATATTTATGTGTTATATTTTATATATATTTAATCAATTATTAATTTATATATTCAAATGAACCCTAAAATAATTATAAAAAATATTATCTTAGGCATTTAATGAGAATATGAATTTAATATATTAGTCCGATTTAAAATCATAAAATTTTATTATTTAACTGTGATTATTCATTTATCAAAAATTCGTTTATCCAGTTTTTACTGTCCTATTTTTTTTCCTCCTCAACTGTATGCACCTAGTACTAGTGATCTTTATACCTATCCTCCGTACAGATTGTTCGGGCTTTCTTACGTTTATTATTATAGGTATTCGCTGACTGAGTTGGTAAACCATTTTGTCGAATTTAAGGAGTTGAGATCCTTACATCTCACGCTGTCCATCCTCTTCCCCTCGAGTACGTGACCACTCAAAAACACCATTGCCACCTAGCATTAATAATGCGGTCCATATAGGATGTCTGATTTTCTTTTAATTAATATGAATGTTCTCTCCCTTGAAACCAACAAACCCATTTTCCCTCCTGAATATTGTGAACGATTCTATTGAATCATACCACCAAACTGATCAGTCGATAGTTATCTGTTTCTTTTTTTTTTTTTTTGTATTAAGATCTTCATCACCACGTAAAACTTCCATTATTATTTATTTAATATGCATATGTGTTGGAGCAAGTTTCTCACTAGTCGTCCACGTGTCTCGAACTGCTGATGCTATATTCTCTAACTGTCCACGTGTCCTCGCTGTCCCAAAGTGCTCTAAACTCCAAGCAGGATCGGAGGGGCGGAGGTGGCTACCTGTAAAGACTCTCCGATGCTTAAGTCATTGGTTTATCTTTTATATTGGGTAGCAAGGAAATATTTCAGTATAAGTATATCTCTTTTGTTTCTTGTTTATAGGCTTTTTTATATATTTCTATTTTTGTAAGTATATATGTTCCTCTCGGGAATGCATGGCTCTTATATATGTAGTCCTGAGATTGTGAACCGTGTGGTTCTCAATCTTAGGAATGAGTACCTTTCTCCTCAAAAATCTTTTTCAGCAGTCACGAGCCGAGATTTCTGCGATCTCCTCTATGCTGCCGTGGCCTGATTTTCGCCGCCTCCTACGACTTCAATCTATCAGGAGTAAGATTTGGGTAAATCGCCGTTCTATCAGGACGGCTTGTCCCTGGCACACACCTACCCATGATCGCATTAAATGCTCTGTCTGGGTCTGGAGTCGTGAGTTGCTTTCCACTGTATTCAGTCTGAAGACCCTTGGGCCTTCTGACCCTCCCGACTGTCGAGGTAAGGGCCACTGTACCCAGATGGCAGACTCTTGGGGCTTCCGACCCCCAGCTGTCGAGGTTGGGGTCAGACTGGGCCAGACCGTCCAGGGTCAGTGATGAACTCGGCCCTAACTTCAGACGGCCTAAAGGCGGATTGTGAGATCACGTGTGACCTGCGTGACCTTCCACGTGACGTATGGCTTGGGAACGGGTCCCACAATATGCACGTGGCACTTGGTTGTCTTATATAATTAAGTTAAGAAAGAAACAACTCACTGTATTTCCTTGGAGCTGGTATGAGAGCTATATACATTATTTGCATCTGCTTATGCTTTTGTTGTTGTACCGGCTGCTAATTCTGCTTTTTACTGCGAATATTAGAATTGTAAAGGTTGTTCACAGATAAATAATAAACGCCAGAATTGGCTGATGATATATATTATAAGGTTTCGATTGATTCATTCTCATAATTATAATAAGAGCCATATCATATGTTAATCCACAAACGAAGGACTTCTAAAGCGTTAAGAAAGTGTTCAAAATCATTATTTATATATATATATACTCGTCTTTCCTCGTTATATGTTCGATTAAAGGTTGGTTGATACTTAGTAGGCTGTTTTATTGAGTACTGCAAATCCAACTAGTCTCTCTCGTCTAAAGGGACATCTAACTACCGCACAGTTGGCATCTATGAGACTTAAAAAAAAAAAAAAAAAATCACCCCATATTAATATGGGTTTATAGCACAAATATTTCTTGAACTATAACACTTTAGCAATTTAGTTCCAAAAGTTTCAATTATAACAATTAAGTTCTTGAATATTTTAATTTATAGTAATTTAGTCCTTGAATTGTCTAAATTGCAATCTATTGTTAAATTTCTAACCAAAAGACAAAGGGAATGTCGTAATATCTGAGAGTGTATTTAAGCGAAAATAAATTGATTAAAAAAAAGAGAATTGGAGGAAAGAAAAGATGGATTCTTCGTATTTTTTAGGATTTTTAGAATCGCAAATTTATTGAAATTTTTTTTGTGATTGTTCATTTTTATACTTGAAATTCCTAAATTACTTTTCAAATACACTTTAGATGTTCCCATGTACTTATGTGTGTTTTTAGTAAAAAATTTAAGAATAAGTTAAAATTTAAACTGTTTAAGAATTAAATTATTACAAATTAGAAAATTTAAGAACTTAACTTTTACAATTAAAATTTTGAGGAATACCATCTGTGCCATTAACCCTATTAATATTAATATTTATGTTTTTTTTTTCTCGAAAAGATCCCATTATAGAACTTTTTTTTTCCCCGAGAGAGAATGACATTAGGCGTGATCATATTTTAACCTATACCCACGAAGGCATTAAATACCCATGGGATCGATCAGCAATGCCTACGCTAGCGCTTGGATGGAAACCACTTCATGAGTAAAAAGCTCCGCTCTGTTCTCAAGGCTACCAACCATAAATGAATGAAGTTATAGCACTGATGTGACTAACTCCGAAAATGATTTACCAGTCCTACCATGTTTGTAGCACCAACCTGTCATTCTTGTCCCAATACGTCTTCACTCTATTTCCACTCTTAGTACGTGTGTCTTCGTAAATTAACTGATAATATCCTTCCAAATTCAACATTGCTGTACAACTCGTTTAGGAATTTGTTTTATGGTAGTATAAAACGTGCCCATCTCCCTCGCTCTCACATTATAAACTGGCTGCTTTTTAAATTTTAATGAACCTTCAATGAATATAGAAGTCAATAGGTTTCGCTAGTGGTTCGGATGAGGTTCAGGTAACTCATTCCACCGTCCGATAATGACAATTTGTCGATAGGATTTGGAAAACATTCTTAAACGGGATTAAAACTCCCATGGTCACACCCAGATAGGGTAACCACACTAAGCCCTCTCCTCCCCTTTCCATTATCAAAAAACAAAAAGAAAAGTCAATGGGTATTGTCCCTTTGTTCTTAGTTTTGATACATGCAGTTCTTCATCTTAAAGACCTAATGAAAATGGCTAAACAAGATACGTCATAGTTACCTCATCTGTTGACACAAACAAGCAGTGATATATGCTAACTACATAAATTAGAGGGTGTTGTCAAGCAGTACGATCATCATATCGGAAACCACAAGCATAAGAAACAATCGAAAGAGGAAAGAGAACCTCAGAGCTATTAGAAAGGGGCAGCAGCTAGTTTCTCGAAATCACGCCGAGCGCTGTCAATACTTTGATTGATAGTATCCACTTGCTGCTGCAATTGGGCTATCTCTTGATCCTTAATATCCATCTGCGATTTGATTAATGCGTGCTTCTCCTGTAGTTCACTTATCTTCTTAGAAATATCATCAATCTCCTCAGCGAGTTTAGATTTCTCACCAGCACGCGCCGTAATTTTCTTTTCAGCTTCTTTTGACTCATCCCGAAACCGGTCTTGTCTATCTTTAATTGATAATAGTTCATCCATGCGACTTCTTAGAACCGCGACATTAAAGCCATGCTTTTCCAAGTCGAGTAGACTCTCCAATGTGCTGTAGAAAATGCTACCACGATCATCAAATTGTAACTTGGATATCTTGTCAACCAAACCAGCAAAGGTTACCATGTTGCCAATAGCCAATCCTTCCCTACATTCTTCTTTACATTTATAAAGCGGACGAAAATGTGGATTTTGTGGCATCCTTCCAAATACTTCCATGGATTCAACTGCTTTCCAGAGTGGAGAGCTCTTCACGAAAGGCAACCTTTGATTATCCTGAGGCACACTCCCATTGAAGGCATGGACTGCAGGAGTCTTCTTAGCAATATTAGTTCGTTCTCTGTCCCTGTTCCGTTGGTCAACAGTCTTACCAAGTGATTCTATAAAGGAAGAGAGTCAGTCCAACCGTACTTGAAAAACAAAAACAAAAACAAAAGGCCTAAATAAGGATCACATAACACGTAATAGTAACTCACTTGCTTCGGCCACACCTGGAGGACACTGCATTCCCCCAAACCACATTGACAGAGGTCGATCATCATCATCAGTACTGTTGAATGGTCTGACAGAGACCATTCCAGCTTCATTTGTCAAACAGTTTGTCCCAGAAACATCGGCACCACCTTTTCCCCTAGAGGCATCTTGCAAATCTATAAAATGTCAAATATAACTTCAATTATATACAACGTGACTGGAACTACATGATAAAAACTGAGTTAAAATTGTTCCAAAGATAATCATCCTTTTATCCTCTCAATTTTTTCCGTGCTCATTCTTTTTTAAAAAATTTTTAGAGGCTCCTCTAGTTACTTTTCAAAGAAAACTACTAAAAGAAGAATATTCTGGAGAATTTTTTGTGATAGGAAGGATTGGAGTGACTCTTACAATATACTAAAATTCATACACTCTCCTACATGAATTCTCAATGCCATCAAAAAGAGAATGCAAGAACAATGTGAAGTAGTCCCAAGAACACATAAAATTCCAAGAAGGGAATGATTGCCTATGGCTATACTAGGTTAAATATGGTTTGCTTTATTTGCACACTCCTGTAAATTCGATTTTGTTAGCTTGTCTTTGTTAGGCAGAGTCTAAATACGTCACCTATCATGTTACAACCAACTAGACTGGTCAGTAGCTTCTGCTACTGATGAGCTTAAAAGATTCCTTAGCAGCAGGTTGGAAGTGAAATCAAAGCTGAAAACTTGTGTACCTGCAGTTTCCTCCCCTCCTTGAACAGGTGAAGCAACTTCATTAGTTGTACAAGCTTTCATAACCAAATCCTCAACATGTCCAGCTTCTTTATGACTCTTAGCTATAAATCATATAGGACAATTATGCCTCTGAATTTACAAACATCTGGTAGCTGATTACATTTTAGAATTAAAACATACCTGCCACTGAAGCTTCTGGGCCTAAAACCACTAACTTCCGAGGTCTACCCCTCTTTCTTTTATTACTGCTTCCTCCAGATGGTTGCTGCTTAAACTCCTGCACAACAAAGGGCATATATCCATAGCCAATACCATTTGAGCTGAGGAACAAATAGAAGTAGGGGAAAGGTGAATTTCATGGTGGTTCTTTCACGCCATGTTTATACCATGTTTGGGAAAAGAACAAGGCTATGAAGCAAGTCAGCCAAAATTGGGTCACTGGCAAGTTGAGCTGACACAACCTGGGTGTTAATAGCTTATTTAGATGAAATCCACAATGCATTGTCAATATCTGAGAATTCTAATCATTTTAAGCTCCTCCTCTTTCCATCTTTCAAATACAAATAATCCTAATATAATCTCCACTTCTCTTTTACAGTGGTTCATAAATTATGAGAATGCAGATCAAGCTAAGTAGCACTGGCGCTTGAAGCCTATATCTGCTTTGTTTAAAACCTTATATGCTAATTTCTCTCAAGCTATCCAAACAACAAATAATAAAGTAACTTCTGTTTTTTGAGAGAACAGCAAAGTTCAACTTCTTTCTGACATTCTATTTAACTATCAAAGTTTCTGTGACATTTACGTAAGTCTTTTTTGCTTTGAACAGCATTGTTTACAAGTAAATTGCTTACTGTACTATTGTCTTCTGCTGGATCATTTGAATTCGTCTTCAGATCTCCTGGCAGCTTCAACAATTCTTCATTAAGAACCTGACGAGGACTTTCATGTGAACCCTGCATTTCCTCAGCACTTGATGCTATTCTGATGGAGTGTTCAGGCTCCTTTATTATGCCTGGCTTTTCAACAGCTTTTTCAGCACCATCAGTACTTGCATTTCCGGCCTTAACTGCAAAACATTAAGCATCAAATTTCTCAGAAAAGAAATGTAATCATTGCAATATGTGACTTTTTATTTCTTCCTTTTCATTCTCCCCCCTTTTTCTAGTTGGCAAACGTACACACCTACGGCTGAAGTTGGGGTTCTTTTGACTTGAAGCTTCTTAGTTCTTCCTTTACGCATCACAACATCTGTTCCTTTAATGGCACCATTTGTTACTTTAACTTCACTATCTCTTCCTTTACCGCCACTGCTCGTTCCTTTAACATCACCGCCCGTTCCTTTAATGTCACCTCCACCCCCTTTATGTCGCTTAGTCCTCTACACATTGATGTAAAATATCCTGATCAGGAATACTGGAATACCAGAAGAGAAAATGAAATATCAAAGGTAGACAATAGATTAATATCAAGGGAAACAGAATGTGAAAGCACTGATCAGGTGCACCACTTTATAGTTGACTAAATCTGCTTTACTAGATTATTTATTTATTTATTTAGAGAAGAAGGAAAGAAGAAGAAGAAAAAGAAGTCCAGAACAACTCAAAACCTCTGTTCACCTTTACATTAGAGTCCATATTAAAAGGAACAACGGGCTTTCTTATACGTCTAGTCCCTATCTCTCCTCTTGCTGATGTAGTCAATGTATCAAGTGCTTTTTTCCTCACCGTACGTGCAATATCAGATAATGAGGACCCTGGAGGAGTTTCATCTTCTAATTTTTTCGAAGAATGCACATGTCCAGCGACTGACAACAAACTTGAGGTAAGGGCAGAAGAAACCCGTTCCCCATTGCGATCAGTAGACTGCTCTATCAGATTCTTCCCCGAGTTTGTTGGATGAGGTGTTTTCTTTTCATTGTTGCAGTCAGCAGTGGCCAAACTTTCCAGTTCTGATGTCATATCAACATCGCGAATATTATTGGGACCATGCTCTGACTCCCCATGCAAATTTGAATTTGAAGAAACCAAGCCTTCCTGAACAGAAGCCCATTGATTAAGCTACCAATAACACATAATCTCTACATGATATAACCATAGAAACTTTACCACATGCACCACATGCATGCGCTGTCTGTTCCTAATACACCACATGCATGTGCTGTCTGTTCCTACTACACCAAGGTGAAGATGCAACTGAACACAAACCAAGATGAAGATGCAACTGAACACAAACCAAGATGAAGATGCAACTGAACACAAACCAAGGTGATGATGCAACTGAACATAAACCAAGGTGATAATGCAACTGAAAAACTTGGCCCCAGGGCCACAGTCAGATTTACACCTCTCAGCAAGTTATAGTAATATTTGTAGCATTCTCAAGACTACAGAGATAAATTATGCAATTAATAGGAAACAATCTCATACCTTGGACCCCACAAGCCATTTTCCATCTTTCCATTCCACAAGAGGCCTTATTTCCGCTTGACTAAGTTCCTTGGACTTCATCCCACGCTTGAAACCGACAATGTACATCTTCCCAGGTAGAATTTTGGTGATTTCACCAGCCCACCAAGCAAAATCACAGAATGCATCTACTTTCTCACGCAACTCATAAGTACCTGCATAGCGAGGAGCAGGAGGGCGGATATGGAGGAAATCTACAGTATCTTTCCAGTTCTTAGCCTTTGAGTTGTGATACTTCACCAAAAAGGTATTATCAGTGTTTTCTTTCACCACAATTGCAGGGATCCAAGCATCAGATAAATCTTCATTGTCAAAAGTCACTTCTACATCAATTCCTGGGCTGAAAGTGGACCCTGTCATTTGCTTTAGAAATTAAAATTAAAAAAAAAAAAAAATTAATTGTGTGTCATGTGAAAAGAATAAACATGCAGCAATATCTAAATTGAAGTGGATATTGTGCAAAGCACAATTCAAGAACTCAACTTCCCAACGACTGTGTCTTTATCCATTAATCTTTTCAACAACAATCAAAGCAGACAATCTTAAGTTCTCATGAACCAGAACAATATCACAAAACACCAAAAAATTTCACATGGTTTCATCCTAGGATCTACATCCACGGGTGAGAAATTCACCAAATTCACTAATCTTTCAGTCAAATTACAAGCACTCTTCCACACTGTCACACGATTACAAAGCATCTCTCTATAAAAGAATTCTCACAACCCCACATTATGCAAGAAGTTAATTCGTTGTTCTCTGTACTCAAACTAAAGAAACTAACTACCACCAGTTATGGAGTGACATTTCATCAAGTTAACTAACTAACTAACTAGTGCTCAAGTCAAATTCTAATAGAGGGGACTTAGTTTTTGATGATCTAGACAATAAGTAAAAGATGTAGAGATAAAAGATATGACTACACGGACAGATAAATGAGATATGTCAAGGTAAAAGGACCACGAGACTCGATTTATTCATGCAACCAAAATTCAATCGGACTAGGCATGGTAATTGCAACGATACTGTTGTTGTTGATGTTGTTGTGTGTGTGTGTTTTTATTTTTTTAAAAAAGCAAAATTATTTACCACCATTATGTCCACCTACACAAACTCTCGTAATTTGCATTGATAATAACACGTGCAAATCACATTATTCAGCGAACACATTAATAACACCAAGCATCATGGATTAGAAACAATATTATGAGATGACAACTAACATAATCCAAATTAAAGTAATGACATCAGTGCATATCCACAGCAAAAATTAGACAGATCTAACAGAAGTTCAGACAATCTAAAGTAAGGAAGCAGTTAATTCAACCACTTTACTCCCAAGAACTCCCCCAAGAAAAAAACAGTTAAATAAGAAACCAAAGGCTGAAAGGAGAAAACAGAAATCTAAACTAGACAACACAAACACCTTAATTCATATCTCAGTGTTAACTTCTTTCAATTTTCCTCTCTAATTTCTTGTAATTACTCCTAAGATTCAATCAAAATCTGAACAGAACAGGGAAAATTAGGAGATTGTCTTCTTTTGGCCTATATAGGACTAAGCACTTTCAGTAAGACAGTAACCACAACAAGCAGCCTCTCTCTTTAACAAAATATGCAGTATTAGATGCTTTAAGTTGGAAACAACATGAAACTACCAAAAAGTACGAAAACAATAACATAGTCAATCATAAGACTCTTCATCATTATTAAACCAATTCCAGAAAGTCATACAACTGAAAAGCAAGGAATCAATCCACTAAAGAATCAGGAGAACCAAATGTACATTCTCTGATCACCACTAAGGAATTCACCTTTCTCCGAACCCCTTTTCCCAGTTACACCAGAAAGCACGCTCAAGAACTCTACTTCTCACAGTTGTTTCTCTCAAGCAGTTAGTCACAATCTGAAAACAATGAATACCATCCTCTACAACTCGTTCCCTAATCCTATTTATACAATTAACCAACAATGCTCGATACTTAATACTAACTTTCTAACTGCTGGTCAGGACTCAAGAACCAATCAATAGATACCAACTAGTGTGTTCGTACATAAATATAAATATATATATATATATATATATATATATATATATATAAAATCTTGAGAAATACCTGCTGCTCTTTTTTGGGACGAACCCACTTGCCAGCAACCCAATCTTGATGAACCCGCATTTGCTTTTGCTCAAATTCAATCACATCTGCGGGATTCTCAAAAAAGACTCTGTATTTAGAATTACCTAGAACCTTCTTGACGACCCCAGTCCACCACCCATCTCTGTAATCCGCATCAACTACATCTCCAACCTCGAAATCTTGGGAGCCAGCGTCAGGAGGCAAAGGCCTTAAGTGACCCAGATCAACATTCTCCCTCAATGGCTTGGATCCATCTTCAGTGACGAGGCTCCAGTACTCAACCAAAACTTTCTTCCTCTTCTTTGAGGCAGAAGAGCTAACTGGGTTCTCCACCACGAAGGCTTTGAACCAAGCCCCCTTGAACCCTTCTTCGTCGCTGCTAACCTCAACTTCGGAGCCTTTGGAGAACAAATACAAATGGTTTGGGTCGTTAGTGTCGATGCCTGAGCCTGTCATGTCCTCTTCACTCTCTACCCCCTCTCTAAGAGTGAAACCCTAATTGAGTGAGTGTGCACCAGCTATCTGTACCCTTTCCCGGTTAAGTAAGTGAAACATGAAACATGAATTATGAATTATATCATTTACATACATATTTGTTTAGTTATCATTTAGAGCTGAATGTAACACTAAAGAAGGTAAAGATACAATCTTTAAATTCACGTGAATAAAAAACTAAAAAGAAACTTCCTTTTATTATTGGCTCCTCAAAGAAAAATGCAATCTTTTGGGGAATTTGATTTGGAGGAGCTTTTGGATATTCTAAACAGATAAATGTAATTTATCTTCCCTACATACAAGTGAGTGTAACGTTTATTGTACTTGGGAAAAAAAGACAGTTTGTTAGACGGATATGGCTTATTTTTTTGGAATATTTTTCATAGACACACTTATAACTTGTACTAAAGAACTTATAATAAATTATTATAATATGATTTTTAATAAATACTATAGTCCCATTTTAACATAAGATAGGATTGAAAATTTGACACAAATTTTTAGTGTCAAAATTAAGAATAATTATTTGCTAGCAAAGGTAACTACTTTTTCCAACAACAACAAAAATGTATATGCCTAGTCACTTTTTACTCTTACTGAAATTGAAACATAATTTCTCAGTCAACATTGTAACAAGAATTGGGATATTCACAGCAAAAGAAGAAAAGATCTTCTCTTTTTTTTTTCCGTTAATCATCGGGAAAAAAAAAAAAGAAAGAAAAGATCTTCTAGTATTTTCGATACTATGAGAACCAATACTTTCCACTTAGCCATATCCCAAAAAGGACTTCCACTTTAAGCTTTCAATAATTATTACTCACTTTGAAGTTTGAATTACGGTTCAATTGTTCTGAATTCCTATAAATTCATTTTGGCCACCGCTTATATTTTGGGGGAAATTTAGGAAAATCTAGAAACAAATTGTCACCGGTAGCCGGGCACCACTCGTTACTTTTTCTTATTTACAACTGAGACCCTTAAACTTCTTGAAATGACGAAATATACTCACATTCACTTAATCCTTTTCAATTTCAGACTCCACGAAAAAAAAAAAAAGCCAAATTTGTTCAAGTTCAAGCTCCTGTTTTGACCATGGCTTCTCTCACTGCCACCGGATTGCGCAAACTTCCGTTGTCTTCTCCGAAGGTCATAGTTAAATCTCATCAATACCCACAATTTATATCTTTGAAACAACGCAGTCTAACCTCTCAAAGCAAGCCACTCTCCAAAACCGCCATTAGAGCTTCAAACCCAGGCGCACCCACTGGTTCTTCTTCTTCTTCTTCTCCAGGTCTCTATTCAACCCAGAAGTTTGAACTCACTCCTCAAAACGTTGACTTGGTTCTCGAGGACGTACGGCCGTATCTCATTGCCGATGGTGGAAACGTCGACGTTGTGTCCGTCGAAGACGGTGTCGTTTCTCTAAAACTCCAAGGTGGGTCTAGCTCCTTCTTCTGTTTTTCGTCTAATTGTGGTTCATTTCGGTCAATATAGCCATAAAATCGTACCATTTGCTTCCAATTCAAGCTACTGCAAGTATCTTTGAAGTTGCTTCTTTTTTTTTCCCTTTGAAATAAATTTGTGTTGTTCAAAATCAAAAGCATAGAAGATATTCTTGAATTGCAAATATAATATAGGACTTGATTATCTGCTTTGGGTTGGTTTCAGGTTCAAAAATGTGATTTACCGTAGTCTTATTATTTGATTTTATTGCTCTCTTTGCCCATGGAAGTAGGGATAGAGTGTGTATGAACAGCTGTCATTGTGAAGTTTAATGGGTTATTGTTCTGTGCATTCTCACATACCTTGGGTTCTCCAGTGAATAATACTATTTACATTTGAATCTTGTTTTATGCGCATCTCAAATGGGCAATCTTACTTTGATTAAGTAACATTTTTCCAGCTCTCTGTCTAATCTGATTCTATGTCTTTTCGACTCCTACATCCGCACAGATCGTCTTAGATGATGAGGTATTTGCTAGATGAGCTGGTATGATAGGTTTGGAACGTGAGTGTCTGAAGAGTGGTAAATATGTGATTTACAATCTAACTTCGATTGAGTACTTATTTCCAATTCCTTGTCCGATCTGGTTGTATATGTTTTTGAGTCCTAAATGAGCACAGATTGTTTTAGAGTATGAAGTATATGGTAGATAAGCTGGTATTATAGGTTTGAAACGTGGGTTTCCCTGTTTACCCTGACTAGTAGCTCCAATTAAAAGCTGCATAATAGTCATTGGAAGTTCTAAAAGAAAGTCGGAAAAAAAAAAAGAGGTGAAGATGTCGTGGTGGTGATTTTAGTTTCCACTGCTATGAATGTACGGTTATTATAACTGAGACATTGCTATTGAAAATAATTAACAGGGGCATGTGGAAGCTGTCCTAGCTCTACAACTACTATGAAGATGGGGATTGAACGTGTACTGAAGGAAAAGTTTGGAGATGCAGTCAAAGATATCTGCCAAGTATCTGATGAAGAGACAAGGGAGACAACTGTTGAGGTGAGTTTCCAATGAATTCTTCGACAAAAGTACCAGAAAGTTAATACGTGCTAGTTTGGTGACAACTGAATATCTAAATGCTGCATTTGCAGGCAGTGAATGGTCATCTTGACATTTTGAGACCAGCCATAAAGAACTTCGGTGGAAGTGTGGAAGTTTTATCTGTTGAAAATGGAGATTGCTTGGTAAACTATGTTGGGCCCGAGTCCATTGGATCTGGAATCAAAGCGGCAATCAAGGAGAAGTTCCCAGATGTTGTAAACGTTGTCTTCCAACAGTAGGTTCTTCTATCTCTGAAGATTTGAGGAAACTACTTGTTCAGCATTGTTAACTTCTGGCAGAAAATATGCCAATTTGAAGCCAGAAGAAAGATATTACGAACGGTAGATATTACATTTAGGGATAGGATTAGGGGGGTATTGCTCAGTTCTTTCTATATATTTCCTTTCGTGGAGCATTATGTCAAAATATCCCATAGTGGATCTTTTCACATTATTCATACATGTATTTTGTTTCTATATTCTATGGTGGATTAACATTTCAGGACCAATGAGATCAATAGATGCAATCCTTGTCGAACACACTTTCAACTTTAGATTTGGTATGGTTCAACAATTGATACAAGTAAGGTCTTTGGGACTTGACTTGAGATATGGAACAATGTCAAATTATTCCTCTAAGAAGAGTCGTCATTGCTGTTAGTTCCATCAGAAAATACCGACTTCAGCCATCGTGAGAAATTAATCAAGAATGGTGTATAGGCGAAATAGCAAGTGATTGTCCAGCTGACTAATCCCTGCATGGGAGCAATTACAGAAACTCAAATTTCGTTCAACAATGAAGGTTAACAAAATATTCCTTACATACTATAGTTAGTGGTTTTATTAATTTTGCGTGCTACCATTTACCTGGCCAAAGATCTCAATGTTTGGCTGTGGATAATACCAAAGTTGGAACAACCTGCATGGAGGTTAAGTCTTGAGCCTCAATAGACAGAAGTCGATCAAAAACCATTTGAGCGAACAGTTGACAATGAAATGACATGTTTCTTACTTCATCAAGGGAATCTCGGCCAGCGGACAACCAAGTCCGACAATGCATGCCAGTGTGAAGCCCAACAATGTTCTGTCCAAAGATAGCCATAAAAGCTCTGCCAATCCGAATAATACATAAGCCTCAATGTTGTCTGCAACTCCAGCATTGTACATTTCAGCACTTAGTTCTATAAATAGCACAAGTGCTCTGCCTTTGACAAGAATTCAAAGTGTTAGAGGCTAAATTAACAATGGCCACAGTCTAATCCACATTTGGTACACATTTTTTTCACTTTGAAGGATTTTTTTTTCTTTTCAAAGCTGATGTAATAGAAGCTCACATCAAAGAAGCAGCTGCCTTCTCTTGGATATCCTCTGGAATCTCTGAAGAGCTCCTTTCATCCAAGAATAGTTGAAGCAACCCAACAGTGCAGTAAAACGAACCAAGGAGAAAAGGAACCTATTACCAGGCACCAATGTCAAGAGCAAAAGAAGAAAAACACCATCGAAGTTATGATCGATAACAATATAATTGCTCGGAAGATACACTTACCCAGACATTTGTATGCAGTGGACCAATGTTAATGGCTCCATTGTCATACACCACAAGGCCTACCCTGGAGTGAAGGCCATCGATCAAGGAACCCAAGAAGAAACCTGAACCAAAGAGGGAAACTGAGACTGAAGGCCAAGCTTTTCTGAGGCTTGTTCTCCCCGGTTTTCTCAGGCTGCAGGAAGCTGCTTTGCCAAGCTGAAAACGCCTGGACTTGGCATTGTTGGACGAGCCGTAAAGAAAGCCAGCGGATTTTAACACAAGGAGGGAACGCATGATTTCGAGTTCAGAGACTAACTAAAATTGTTTTGTATTGTGAGAAAATTTGGTTTTTTCACTTGTACTACTACTACTACGTAGGCCTCTTCTGATGAATCCATAAGAAGTAGTCGAGAAAGAGTAGTGTGGAGGCGTGGACAGTGAAGGTCTTTGGTTGATCAGTTCACAAGACAAGACGATAGATATTATATATGTGGATGTTGTGTCAAGACAATTAACCCATGTGGTTCTACTTCCACCACACTCCACACTGCCCTCCGGTTAGGAGTTAGGACCCCACAAAAGGATGAGTACTCTTATTATCATGACTTCAGTCTTCAACTCCACTATCGTTCCTTCATTTGTTTTTGTTTATTTTATATTATTATTTTCTCTTTCATATTTTCAACCGAGTGACTTCGACTAGCTAGTTTCTACTTAAAACAACTTAGGCTGTATTTGGAGTTTGGGTTCTCTAGTCCAAAAGGGAAAAAAATGAAAATAGAAATAGAGGAAACTATTTCTTAGGATGCATTTTCCTCCTTTCAATATTATCTTTGAAATATATATGGCATTATGGCAATCAACAAACTAGCAATAGCAAAAAGTGAGCCGTACCTTATTTTCCATGCGTAAGTATGTAAAAACAAAACGTTAAAATAAAAAATGAAAGAGACAATGACACAAAATCCTTGACTCTCTTTTAAAGAAAACCTAATCTAATTTTTGAATTCTGTAAACTAATTATCACTATTATTTAAATTTATGTGATCGGTATATACCCTTAAAAAGATACCAAAGTATTCTCATTAACTTATTAAAATGTTTGACCAGTAACATATTATCAGATTTTTTTATTATATTTTGAACATTTCATTTAAAAGATATAAGGAATATAAATGGAATGAGGAGTATTAGGTGTAAAATTAATTTTTTTTAACCATTCATTCAAAAATTATATTGGTTTTTAATACATTTTTATTAAATTAGTGCTGGGATACTACTTCTTTTAACTATTAAAATTGCTCAATTGCATCACGGGTGCACATTTGCAAGGATTTTAAATATTATAGTATTAAGTTGTGAAATCTGAAAGTTAATTAATTTGTGCAGAAACGTGAAAAATCAAAAGTATTTTTTACCGTTATCTCAAAGTGATAATATGCATTAAATGTGGCACACATGCACAGGTGCTTTCCCAACTGTTAAAGGAAGAGAAAAGGCGGTGGGAGGGACCAACGTATAGAAACTGAAGATAATATGGAGTAATGCGTATTTTTTACTGATATTAACTATACATATATAGAGAGTGATAGTACAAACCGAAACCAAAAGATAATGATCACAAATATATTCAAGCCGAAGAGATATTTCCTTTATTTGAGAGGGGTGAATCTGAATCCTTATCATAATGAACTAAGAATATGAAGCCAATGAATTAAGTTAGCGATTCCTTCTTCAGCCAAAATAATAATAATAATAATAATAAATTAGCGATTCCTTACTCAAAGATAATGCCGAAATCATCTTCTTCCATTGAACAAAGAATAAGTCAAGCCCCTTTGCCTACTCTATAAATAGAACTTGCCATATCACCTAACTCTTCTTAACTGCTCTCCTACCAATTATTTTTTCCAAACTTAACTTTGCTGGTCTTGAGAGAAATTAACTTTGCTACATATATATCTTCCAATAATTAACTTCTTGATCATCATGGATTCATGTCAAAGACATATCCCCAAATCATCTGTTACTAATAGTAAAAGAATGACTATACTTAGCATTGATGGAGGCGGGATTCGGGGTATTATCCCGGCAACTATTCTCGACTTCCTAGAAAAAGAGCTTCAGGTAAGTTATGTAGTGTACATATCAATTAGGCCGAGTTAGTAGGAAGACTTACTTGAAGAAAAATCATGTAAATAGGTTATAGTGCTAAATAAACAGTACCTAATTTAGAATTAATGGTACGATATATATATATATATATATATACACACAAAAAGATTGGCACTTAGCTATGTGTATGCACTATTGCTCTATGAAATATGGACATATATATATGTACATATATCTATAATTAATAAATCGGTAGATTCTCTAATGTTACAACAAGCAGAAACTCGATGGTCCTCAAGCAAGAATTGCAGACTACTTCGACGTGACAGCAGGGACAAGCACAGGAGGGATTGTGACGGCCATGCTTACTGCACCATATGATCAAAATGGTAAGGCCGTTCCCGGCCCGCTCAAGATATCAAGAAATTTTATTTCGAGGAAGGTCCAAAAATATTCTCATCCGAGGCTAAAGTCGCCAAACAAGAAGCTGAAGCCTACTGAAGATCGGGAAGAGATCCAAATCAAGGGTTCTTTCAAAAGTACTACGTTGTGTCGCATGTTAAAAAGGCGGCAATTTGGTGCTTGGTAAGATTATTAACGCCAAAGTATGATGGCTATCACCTTCATCAAAAGATCAAAGAAATAGCTGGGGACACACTCTTGGCTAACACGCTCACAAATGTTGTCATCCCTGCTTATGATATGCAAAACTTGTGTCCACACGTCTTCTCTACTCAACAGGTAGGTACTATATATATAGATTATGTACTAAAGCATATATACTCATGAAGATCATGCATATATATATATATATTTATATATTAATCTTGACTCCATGATCTTGTAGTTCTATATGTGAAAGTAGAGTATTTTATTATGTAGGCCAGAGAGACTAAGTCAGATGTACGATTGGAAAACGTGGTCATTAGTACATCAGCAGTAAATTCATAGCTGATGGTAATCAGCTGCATTTTGTTGATGGAGGACTTGCTGCCAACAATCCTGTAAGTACGTAACCTATTTTTTCAATAGCTCCAGGTCTTATTAATTATTAAAAAGAATATTTTATCTATGATATTATTGTTCAACTATTCTATAACTACAAACACAATACATATCATACATACATATATATATATATCATTTTTTTAAAAAAAAAATTCTTATGGACATAAGAATTAATATTATTCGTGGCATTTTAGACACTACTAGGAATACGTGAAGCAATTAGATTTTACAGAAGAAAAATATTGCTACCAGTAACTCAACTGATTACCGCAATTTCCTTATTCTCTCCCTTGGAACGTCATGTTGTTGAAGAACGGAGGGTTTTTTGATTGGTTGCTGAAATTATGAAAAGGATTGCCACCTTTGTTTGATGTCCTCTTTGGGGCATCCGATGACATGGTAGACCTATACATCTCGTTTATTCTGGGAAACTCAAAATGCAATTCTGATTATTATAAAGATCACCAATATGATGACAACGAAATAAACTATCTGAGAATTCAGGTATTTGCAAATATATATATATATATATATATAGTACTAGTGATGTTGTTTGCCTTCAAATAATTTAACGAATGAAACTATATCAAAAATATATTTGTAATTTAAGGATTGGAAGCAAATTATTTAGAATTATTTGACCAAAATAATATATATAAATGTAGGATGATCAAGTGGAAGTCCACGAGATGAGCATAGATGATGCAAAGCCAGAAAACCTCGGCAGGCTTGCAAGGTTTTGAGATGACCAAAAATCGAAACGCTCTCATCTGGTAACAAGAATATTATATACTAATTTCATCAAGTTTAAGACTCATATTATTATGGTTTAATATAAAGGGCATTTTTCATTAGATTTTTTTTTTCTGGTGCTTTGCTTCGCTCAAAAAACAAAATCATTAGTTTGCCTTTTCAATTATATACATGATGATAAAATAACTAGATAATAATAATAATTCTATTGGATTAATATTATTATTATTATTATTATTATTATGGGTATCAATCCACCAGTACGTTTTTTTTTTTCCTATCAATAGAAAGGCTTCATTTTGGCCAATTAAAATTCATCGTACATCTTTTCATGACAAAAAAATAAAAAGAGAAAAAGCATTAATTACAAGAAAAATAATCTAGAACGATAATTTTTGTCTTCACTATAGATCAGATTGTCGCTGTTATAGGTCTATAACAGGAACAAAATTGTTGTAATATAGTCATCACTATAGGTTGGTCAATATAGAACTCCTATAATGATAACATATTTTGTTGCCACTATAGATGACATATAGCGACAATATATAGCGACAATAAAACGATAATATTTTATTGTCGCTATAGAAACATTTTATATATATATATATATATATATATATATATATATAACTTAATACTTATAGGCACGACAAATATCATCACAATAGATGTCACAAATTTTTTTAAAAAAATACAATTGATTTAATTAATCTAAACTAATTCTTAAATCATTACCTTTAAAAGATAAACAATAAAGTTATACACACAAGAATTAAAATCAATCCGAAAAAAAAAATTAAAAAGAAAAAATAAACCTTAAAATCAAAGTAAAAAATTAAAACTAACACTCTTAAACAAACATATTCTATACTCTAAATTCAAACTATTAATAAATTTTATAAACCAAAATATATATTTCACAAAAAATATATTCAACTTTAAATCAATAAATGCTCCACAAAATTATAACACAAAATCCACATATTCATATAAATACTTAAAATATTAATTAATTCATATATTTAAAAAATCAACTAAAATGTATTAGAATTTAAGGAAACTTACCTCTCTAATGAAGAAAAAACTTAAAATCTAAAATAACACACACCTAAACAACAATTAATTAAGGAAACAAAAAATTAAATAACAAAATATTTACATAAATACATAAAAGAAAAAAAAATAGATATGCATATATATATATATATATAAATATATAATAGTGAGAAATGAAAGGGAGTGAGAGAGAGTGAAAATCAGAGAGAAAGGATAAGAGGGAATGGAGTTGGAGAGAGTGAATAAATGAGAGTATATAAAAAGAAAAAGAAAAATATATGAGTTTTTATTATACAGTATTTACGGCGACGATTTTTATCATCATTATAGATAGTGTAGTCGCCGTTATAGCCCAAATAACATCGTTTCATTCAAATTTTAAAATTGAGCTCGGTAAACATTATCGCTCAAAATTTCATTTAAAACCTATAACGACAACAAATTGTCGCTATAGGTAAAATAAAATAATTTTTAAATTTAGAGAGTAAACATTACCGCTTAAAATTTTATTCAAAACCTATAGCAATTAAATATATTAAATTAATCTTTATTTTTTTATTTTTTTTTGAAAAAAAAAGTTCAATTTATTAAATAAAAGTTATTGTTACCGCCATAGATTAAATATATTAATTTTTTAGTTTTGTTATTCTTTTTGCCTTTAAAAAAATTAAAATTTACTAAGTAAACCCTATAACTACAACATTTGTTGTCGCTATAAAGTGTATACTATAATTTTTGGTATAAGATATTGCGCTATTTTTACCGGCCAAAACTATAACGACGACATTTTATGTCGTCATTATAGAGAACCCTATGATGTCATTGTTATAGATATCGTCGCTATAAATTTATTTTCTTGTAGTGTAATGATACACATTATTGTAGCCGTTAGATAATGACTAAAAAAAATATCTGTGTATAGGTTTACCAAAAAAAAAAAATACCTATTGGATTAGTGACTTATTATTATCTGAATATTGTAGTTTTGCTAAGAGATTATCTCAAGAAATTAAGGATCGTAATTGTAACTACCCTTATTAGTTATTCTTCCTAGACCATTGGCGACAATTTCAGATTTTGCTCTATCGCTCTTTGTAACTAATGACCTACTGGGATGTAAAAAGCTTGAGTATGTAACATGATATTCTAATAATACTATATTAATGTTTGTTGAATAAGAGAATGTCATCATTAACAGCATTCTGAATAAAAGTTGCTATGAATTTGTGAATACAACCATGATCTCTTGGGAAAATCTGGCTCTCCTTTTCTCTCTTGTGAATATTTCTTTACCAACATATTCACATAATATTGTTGAACGCTAGATAGAGAACAACATTAAAAATAAAAATAAAAAATAAAAATATCTACTTCAGCCATAATCTTCTTTCCATGGTATAATCGATCTTAGCTTACACATCAAAATTCTATTTTGTTAACAGCATTACAAAAAATAAGTACATCACACTATGAGGAAAATAAGGATTAGTGAGATTTCACTGAATGACATTGACCAATACTGTTTTGGTGGTATTTGCTTAAAAAGGTCACTGCAGTTTTATCTTTATTAGCATTTTTCAAATGTCAAAAACTCCATAAATGTCACTAAAATTATATAGTAATGGGATTTTTAAATGCCACTTATCAAGATCTAAAATCCAAATATACAATACCAACTTCTTCACATTAGAGAAAAAATTATTCACAATGGCCAAATTCTTAAACCTAATATCAAACTACAAATTTTGGTTCTTATAATCAGTTAAACATGAAACCACACTTAGAAAATTGATTTTCTTCGAAAAAAAAATGACTAAAAATGGAACCAAAAACCTTCAAATGCCAGAAACAATGGTGAAAAGGCAAAGTGGCGGCCAAGGGGGAGGTGGCAGCATTTGGAGCGAGAGAGTAAATCGAGATAAGGGGCACTGAAGATACCCTAAAAGAATGACATTGACGTCGCTTAAAGCGAGTTGTCGTTTTGGAAATTTCACATGACGTCATTGCTGTTCCACATCGCCTGGCCTCCGTCGCTCTTCACGTGACGTCGAAGCCCAATTAAACGGGCCGGGCCCTAGCACGTCGCTTTGCAAGGAACGTGATAGGCACTGAGCCTTCTTCGTCACATTTTATGTGACGTTAAAATGCCATTTTTTTTCCCAATTTACGTGGAATTAAGTGACGTGGTAGCTCATTCTTGCAGTAGTGAAGAAAACTAAATCAATGTTGCTTCCGAAAGTATATTGCTTCGAATGTAAAAATCGCGGGAGTTTGGCATATCACAAATCTGGCTAAAAAGCACCAAAGAATGATAGTTGTCACCTTCAGTAAAAGATTAAACAAATAGTTGGTGACGCTTACTAATATTGTCATCCCTGCTTTAGATATGCAGAACTAGTGTCCACACATTTTCTCTACTCAACATGTACGTACCCACTTAATTAATTATGACTTACTAGTTATAATTATGAATAGTATTGGTAATGGAATGTTTAGTCGTCGTCGTCGTAAATAAAAACTCAAAATGAAATTTACAATTTATAAGTTCTTTTTCCTTTTAACTAACTTAGCATGTTCTAATGAAAATCAAAACTAGCTAATACAGTGGTAAAAAGAGTTAATCTATAGAAATTAGGTAATAAACTATCACTAAGTACCGGAATTATCACAACCTGATTTTATTTAAGCATAAAAACTAAATGAATATAAAAATAAACTAACAAAAACAAAGATAAAAAGAATAAAGCATAAATAAAATATAGATAAAATTACGTACGAACGTACTAGAATTTGATTGTACCTAATTACTCTTGAGTTCATCAAATCAAGTAATTATCGACTTAATTCTACTCAACTCACCAATCGAAGGATCTAATCTAATTTCATTACTTTTTCTGAGCGTCAAATGAAATAATATACTTAACTAACCGAAATTGGTATCTCTATCTAATCCAATCAATTAAGTGTTCATTAAATTTAAACCGTCAAATAGAAGTTAAAATATTGCTCGTCCCCCCTCCCCCTCCCCCCGCGTCTCACAATAACCCAAATAACCTAAAACTATCAAAAGATTGTCTAAGCGTTGATCTCTTCCTGGTGTCACAACAACTTAAACTATGTCTCTCAATTTCATATTATAAAATTAATCTCTCCTGAGTATCAAAATTACAACCTAAAATCAACTAATTCATTGGCTAAATAAATTAGAAACAATAGGTGAAGAGAAGCATAAATGAACTGAGGATATAAATAAAACCAATAATTATCAAAATAATCAAATCAAAGTATTAAAAGGGATATATAATATCCTAGTTGTCAAATATAAACAATAATAGTATAATCCAATATTAGTTTCAATAAGAAATTCATAAATCCAAGCATGTTCATACAATAAGTTGTTGATCAATATAAATTTCTAAGAGATTAGGGTGACAAAAAAGAAAAGAAAAACTCTTATGAAAATGAATTTCAATATAAATATCCAACTCCATACTCTCTCTTTCTAAGAATTTGTATGTTTTTCTCTCAAATTCTCTACACTTGAAATTTGTCCTCCATCATCCTTTTAAGCTTCATTCTCAATCAAATTTTAGCATACTTAAAGATGGACGAGTCTCTACCATTGAATCACGAGAAATGAGTGATTTGAGTCGTTCAAGGACATTAAAAAACTCAGAAAATGTGTTCAAGATGCATAAATACCAAGTAGCAAAAGAGGCATAGGGCAACCCTGCTTGCTGCCCAAGTGCTCTATTTCGACATTTTTGCCCCATTTAGTGCTATTTTCATTCTAGTTTGTCTCGATTGGTCAACTTGAATCCAAATGGTTTGAAATACTTAGTTTTTGGCACAAATTTACTTTGATTCTCATTTATTCACAAAAGTTAGAAAACCACACAAAACACATCAAACCATCAAATACACTTGAAAAACATGCAACTATTTGAGCTTAAACGATCCTTGATTTGTCGGCAGATATCATCCTCATCAAGTATATATCATGCATGCGCATATGTATCTTTTGACTCTTGTATGTAGTTTTATGTATAATATTTGTAAATGCAGCGTTATATTATAAAGGCCAAAAAGACTAAGATGTACGATTGGAAAACGCGGTCATCAGTACATCAGCATCTCCTTTGTACTTCCCTTCTAGTAAATTCACAGCTGATGCTAATGAGGTCTCTCTTGCTGATGGAGGAATTGCTGCCAACAATCCTATACGTAATTATTAATATGTTGATTTTGTTGATCATATGTGTGTTCAAGGTATTTATAGCTAGCCATGATATACAATACTCGTATTGGTGTATTTGTGCATATACTACACTTTAATACATGACATCTTTAATAGGGGAAATTTACTATTGAGAATGGAGAGTTGGCAGTATCCAAAAGGAGCAGAATAATTAAATTCTACAAACTAATGTAGCTAATATAGTGCAAAGATAATACAGCATGACTGCATGAGAACATGCTATCAGTACCCACCCCAAAAAGTTGTAAGGAAATAAGAAATAGCAAAACCTTTGCCTCATTCTACTTCCTTGGCGTACTCCACTTCCGTTCATATGCTGCCCAGAACATTTATCTTTTATCTCTTTTTTCCTAGGGCTAAAAAGCTAAAAAATTGCATAAATTCATCATTTCATTGTTCGCGATATTTCCAATACGCATCATTCTAGTTCAATTTGATTGGATCAATGATGACAAATAGTTAATATTCCTAAAAGCAGGCGCCAATTTTGGGATCTATCCTTTGCACATCCTTAGCTGCTGTTAGAACAATTAGTCATTCAGAACTTTTGCTTCTCGGTCAAGTTCCGCAAAAGGGTTCAGCAAACCTGCATGACCAATTACTATTAGAAGGGAAAAAAGGGAAAAGGAGCCATCAACTTCATGCACTCGTGGTAAGTTAATCTTGCCTTCTCACCTCTTGAACTATAAATCTGATGCCTTGAGCTTCCTCGGCCTTTTATTAGACTGGGCAGGTGATGCCGGTGCTTCTGAAACTCTTCCAGGTGTCTGGAGAGGCTCGAAAGTGTATTAATGGACGCATTGGTGCAACGAAAAACCAAAAGTAAAAGTTCAAAGGAAATGTATATGTATGCAACACCAAAAGTAAAAGTTCAAAGGAAATGTATATGTACCTTGCGTTTCTGGTCTCTTTTACCAACCCTTTCCGCTGACATTCATACAAGTTATGAATATTAGTAACTCTACAAACACTAACTCATCCAAGAAACAAACAGGAAAACCCCTAAACAAGCAAGCAACTAAACGAATACTGCAAGGCTGTATAGAATATTCTTTAGTCCTTCATACGTTACCTCCAAAACTCATAGAGTCGGGAATAAACATCCGATCCTGATCCACACCATAGTACGAACAGTGTTAGTAGAGGGAAAAAAATAGAAATCAAATATACCAAAACACCTGCAGCACGAATGAGGAAGTTGACCTTAGGTGTGCCAGGTGTTTCATAAGGATTATCGCGAAATGATGAACCCTCTGCCTCCTTATATTGCAACTGACACCAAAAAGGTAAAGAAACCAACAATTAAGAGAAAGATTATAGTCAACGACCTATTTAACCACTCAGCCCCATGCAGCATCAAGGAAAGTAATATCTAAAATATGCAAAACCTGTTTCTGAAGATTGAGTAGAGTCAGAATTTCTTTCCTTAATTCAAGATGCTCTGCACAAACAGCTTTGGTCGGGACCCTTGGCTTTAAATTAACCTGTGAAGGTTATGACACCACTTTTTAGTCAGTTTTGAGAAATAATCTGTACAGACAATCAGAAAATTCATTTTTCTTAAGGAAATAACCACTGTGCAGTTAACAAGAACGGTATTTTGATAAAACCAAGCACCAAGAAGCCTGATTGGTCTCAGTTTAGAAACACTCTGATACTTCAAACCTACGAAGGGCATGGCAAAAACAGGATAACAAATAAAATTGAAAGGTTTTGCACTCATAAATTAAAATTTCAAGTTAAGCACCACAGAGAGGAATTATAAACTGCAAAATAAGTCACAGAGAAACTTCACTATACAGTTCTTGCTGTACACCCATGCATAATTGCATCAAGTGACGAGAAGAACAAGTACATATGATATGTAAGGAATAGTTTGAAGGAAACAAACCCCAAGCTCTTGTAAAGTTTGCTCAACTCTCTTGATAGTCCGAAGTCCAGCAGATGCACTCGCAGCTTGTATCATTTGATCAAGTGCATATGTCCTCAGATACACCCGAAGCTGTAAAGTTTCTAAATAAGTCAAGGTATAATCTGACGTGCAATATGAATGAAACTTCTACGAAAAACATCTATGGCTCCGTGAAGAAGAAAAAGAAAAGAACAAAAAGCTGTCTAGATCACAGAGGGAGACATATCACAAGCAGCAAACCGCCCTCAGACATACCATGCGTAGAGAAGCTACAGTTGCAGCATTGTCTGCTATCAATGTTGAAGGTGCAGCTTCTTCAGATGGAAGCTGAACATTGGAAGAAGGTGATACGTTATCACCAGGAACATTCGTCCTCTCGGTTTCTGGACCAGCATTTGATGCAACAGGCAACTCTGACTCTTCAGCACTCTAACAAGATAAAACAAATGAATAAACATGCAGGAAAAGCACATGCAAAATTAACAATTACTTATTTCGTGAACTATACAATAATTCTGGACCTACCTTTGCAGCCAATCGAGACTCGGTTATTTTTTTGGCTTCTGTGAGAACCTGTGTGAAAATGAAGAATAGATGACATGACTTCACTCGATAGCTCATTGTCAATTGCCAAAGGACCATAGTCCTCATGAATTATCAAAAACATAAATAAACTTAGACCTCAAAATCCTTTCGTTCTTGCTGTTTTGTCTGAGACAGTACCATTGACAGTGCCCGCTTGCGTTCTCTCTCTTGTGAGACATTGTAAGGTTCCTAAATACAGGAGGCCAGAAACAAAATCAGAACATTTGTATAATACAACTGAATGATCAAGTAAATATTAGTGCATACAGTTCGCACACCTTAACAATAGGGTGCCCTGAAACATCCCCAGGAGATGAAGCTCTAGCAATTAATATAGCTCGGGATACTGCAAACAATTGTGAAATGACAACAATCATAAGGACAGGATCATGTGAAGAAATCAGCTCTATGCGAATGACAAGACAAAGTGAATTAACAATTGAGGACAAATAAGAATCAAGCAAAGGGAAAGATGACATGCCATTGTAATATCGGTCCTTCAACTCCTCCACTGTTCGAGATGACGGGAACCTATCAGCTATTACAATGAATCGGAGATCAAACTGTTTGCACAAGTCAAACAATTGATCTGTCTCTTCCCTGGTCCACGTCTAATGAAGATATTATATGAAGAGAGTGAAAAAGGTATTCGATAAGCAAAGGCTAAAAAATAAAGTCGATTATAGAGATTGAATTCTGATCTGATACCTACAGGATCAGCCAAGTGTTTATCATACTCCTCATCTGTGTATTGGACAATATCAACGGACTGCATAACATCAAATACACTAAAATATTCAATCACACAATGACCAATTGAAACACAAGATCCATAAGAAATATGAAAATGAAAAAAAAAAAAAGAGGGGCAGAAAACTCGAGGTGTGTGTGTGTGTGTGTGTGTGTGTGTGTGTGTGTGTGTGTGTGTGTATATATATATTCTCTCATATTAGGATACAGCAAAGATAAGATGATATCTGTTATACCTTGTTATACTTGGCAAAGGAGTAGTCACCTGTTGGTGGTACACCATTAACAACTCTGACCTGTGGATTAAAGGTCCCAGCAAAAAAGATACATAAATTACACGTAAATGAAAAGTAACAAAATGTACATTTTCAATATATCTTAGTTAACCAACAATCATCCAGAGCAAGGAAAAGCTTACCCAGTGGTACAGCTGCAAATTATCTTTCCGAGCAGAACTTGTAAAAGCAAGCCACTGCCAAGTAATCTGGAAATGGAATATTAACAATTACACAAATAATATTAACATGACACAAAAACACAAAGTTATAAAACCTCTCGGTTGATCAAGTCACAGCAGAACATTTTTTTTGGAAAAAAAAAAAAGTAACCACAAACCAAACTGGAAAAACAAGCAAGATAGTAAACTAATGAAGAAGAAGCAACCTTTTCATCCGCTGGGGGTCTTTTTTTCGAATCGATGGACGGCATAAGAGGTGGTACACCTCCTGTGAGCGCATAAACCTAAATATTCAACATTTTCCCACAAGCAATATCAGTTCAATTGGCTAAATACAGCCCATAAACGTAAATTTCGATTGAACCCCCCCCCCCCCCCAAAAAAAAAAAAAATCATAATCAATCTTAAGCAAAATTTAAGCTTAAGCAAGACTAGGACAACCCCAAAACGCAAAACTTTAAGCAAGGATAAAGGAAGCAACCTCTCGTGAAATGCCATCGGGTTTTCTTTGGGAGTCTTTCTGAGGCCTAGATTTCTTCTCTTGCGGTACGGGAAGTGCATTTTTGGGCAAGCCCAGAATGTCCTTAGCGTCCATTGCGATTGCCCCCCCAAAAAATTAGGGTTTGCTTTTCTCTACTTTGTGTAGACGAAGAATTCGAATTCGCTGCGCATCTACAAGAATTAGGGTTTTGAAGCTCTAATTCAGATTCGAAACACTCCGATTGACTCTGAATCTCGATTTCAATTCGATTCGATTACTGACGAAGTGGAACTCGATTTGGTGAATTAGGGCTCTACGAGCGCCAAAGTTTTTGAGCGGAACACTGAGGTGTGTACTCTACTTCAATCACCCGCGGGTAACCTAACTAACACTGCGCTGTTCTTAACTCAATACCGGTTCGCCCGGTTCACATGGAGACTTGCTAGTTTTGTGTTTTGGGTTTCATTTTTAATTTTTTATTGGCAAAACAAAACCTTATTAACAGGTTACCGGTTGATTTTCTTAAAAACGACAACCAAAATCAAGTACATAAGAAAAACGACAGAGCATTTTTCTATTGTGCTTTCGGGTGACCCCATTTCTTTCCTCACAACGCGCTACTTTTTCTTCCCTTCAAGTAGGCCTTCGTAGTTAGTGAATGCTAAACCCTCTCTCTCTCTCTCTCTCTCTCTCTCTCTCTCTCCAAAATAAAATAATAGCAATCATGTAATCTTAAAGAATTCCACAAGTAGCCAAGGAAGAGAAAGCTGTTCACTCTCAAAGGTATGACACTAAGAGTTCCTCGTATATTTTTCCATGAGTACTAATTATGTGACTCATTAAATGCCATACATCAGGTCTTGAACAGAGTATGCATTCTGTGATCATGATCTGCTTAACTAGCTAAGGCTCCAAATTTAAACTTTGGTTGAATCTTACCTTATTCATGTGTCAATTACAGGCCATGCATCTTATTGACAGCATACAAAGTGATGCAACCATGGTTAACTCTAAGGCGAATATTAGAATCTTCCACAAAAGAGAAATTCATGTCTATAAGGATCTGAATATCTTGAAAAGCTTTAGAGCTAGTAGTAGTAAAGGCTTTTACTCCACCTTATTTCGGTCCTATCCTGTCTGAGCTTTTTTATAATACTACTTACTATTCAATCATCTTATATATATGATTTATATATCTTTTAATTTCCTCACTATATTTTTCTGTTGCTGCTGTAAGACCTAATTTTCTTGACCTTGTAAGACCCTATCTCCAACTTCTCTTTGCATTTCTTTGTGTTCATGTTGAACTAGCTATGACAACGTATTTCTTAATTTGTAATCAATCATCATTCTCCTTTCGAACTCGCCTCATGCTTCTTTTCTATGTATCCCTCCTGAGCTATCTAATGATTAAGATTCGACACACTCTAATTAATCCATGCTTTTTCATTAATTGAAAGATTAGAACTTCATTGATCATCAAGTCCTAGCTAGTTATTATTTCATCTTAATTTTCTCTAAATCCCGATCCTGATGGAGCTAGCACTCTCCTTTTCCCACCCGTGACGACCCGCCCCACCATTTTGGATCTATATACATGTGAAGAAGGGTACTAAAATTGTCTGACAAAGACTTGTAAT
This sequence comes from Parasponia andersonii, assembly GCA_002914805.1. Lineage (NCBI taxonomy): Eukaryota > Viridiplantae > Streptophyta > Magnoliopsida > Rosales > Cannabaceae > Trema > Trema andersonii. The sequence continues at coordinate 782,611 of JXTB01000119.1, forward strand.
ACAATACCTACTGTTAAGAAAGCAGTGTGTTTTGTTCGTAGTAGTACTACGTACTGTTGTGTGATTTTTTCAATCAAGGTCAGCAGCTTGAGGCTTGTAATTGGTGGCCCAAATTTAGTCTACATTGCAAATAGCTCTCTCTTAATTGTTAGTGAAAAAGCAGGTAGATGGGGAGGCCCCTCTTATGTTCTATCATCAAACGCTCGTTTCGGTGCCAAGTACTAATTGTACGTATAAAGCTAGATAGAAGGCTTGTGATTTCTGCAATGTAAACGCGACATCTTTTACTGTATTCTTGTGATATATATTTTATACTATAGTTTACCACTGCCTTTTTAATTGGGCATTTTACTTTTTAGTACGACGTTTCTACTAATAATTCTGCAGTAGTATATGCAATGCAAGCGACTGAATCACTTGAAGTTTCTTCTCTCTCTCGGTAGAGTAGTCAGCTGAATTGTGAGCCTAACCACCATACTATAACATACCGTGGTCTTCTTCTCCTATCATACAGAGAACCCGGACAAATATAATCTTAACTGCTCCCACATCTATAGACAAATTTCATTAAATATGCTCCAAATATGATCAATTAAAACTGTATGATTCCCTCAAAAATTCTTCAAAAAAAATATGATTTTAGGACAAAAATGCCTCTAAAAGTATAGTTAGTATAACAAAAGAAAAAATATAGTCAAAAACCTTGAGTCCCTCCCTAATATCTCTTCGTTTACTCTTGCTCTACTACTCTTGCTCTTTCTCTATAAATTTCTCCCATAACATATTTCTTGCTCTTACCATCTTTCAACTTTTTCTCTCGCTCATATTTCTCTTTTGGACGATGAAAAAATTTTCTATGTTTAAATATTGTGGATATAATTTAAAATATTTTGTATTTGAATTTTAGCTATTCTGTGGTAGAATTTGTATTAAAAATTAAATTTTGATCAATTTGTAAGATTTTTCTAAAAATTTGGACTAATTATTTTGACAAATATTGAAAATTTTGATATATTTTGATACTAATTCGATGAAATTTAATACAATTTTGAAAAAATATATTTTCATAAAGGAATCTGATAAAATTCGATGAAATTCAATGCATTTTGATGAATTTCGATGATAATTCAAAACCATTTTGATGAAGTATGTTTTTATAATAGAATCGATAAAATTTAATGAATTTCAATGATAATTCGATATTATGTCATTGCCATTTCGATGATCATACTCAATTTTTCAGATTTCATTGTAAAAAATATACTTTATTGAAATGACATCAAATTTCATTAAAATTCATCGAAAAGTTTTAATGTTCGTCGAGTAAGCTGGTCCAAAATTTCATAAATTCGTAGAAATTGATCCAAATTTTATTTTTAATGCAAAGTCCATCACATAACATTTTGAAATTCAAATACCAACTATTTTAAACTATATCCATTATGTTTCAATAATATTAATTGATATTTGATTGTTAAGAAAATTATTTAGTTGAGAGAATATTGAAGATTGAGAAAAAATATAAAAGAAGAGAAAGAGAAAGAACGAAAAAAAGTGAAAGAAAACTAAATCTAAACTCTAAAGCATAGATAAAAGTTAGAATATTTTAAGGGTAGTTAAATCTTTTCAAGAAGAGTTTAGTCATATTTTTTGAAATTTTATTGACTCATTTAGAACGTATTATATGAAATTTTTCCACATAAATAGGCTAATTATTGTACATTTCAGTCATTGTAATCTCCTCAAAATATATATTGTACATTTCCCAACTTTTAAAAATCAATTAGCAACTATGAATATTTTAATTACCATATAAATCCATAACGATCATTGGTCTAAATTGTTTGTTGAAACATGAAATATGATAAAATTAAGGTTATGAATCTTTATGCCATTGCATAAAATTAAGGCATATTGAATGGGTTTCTTTCATTTGGCTAAAAATTTACGAACATAGGAGTTCTTGCCTTTGCAAAAACACAATTCTCTTAGTTTCTATATTGCATAGCAGGTATCATGATGTACTCAAAATTAAAACTAATACACCATAAAGTAGATGAAGAGTAAATAAAGACTTTTATATAACAAAAAAGGAGGTTTCCATCGGAATGCAGCATGTACATAGCGCCCGCACAGTGTGTGTATGTTTTGTATTTTTTTTTTTTGAAAAAAAATCTAACTAGTATTATAAAATGACAAAGTATATAGTTCTCTATTTCCGAGCTATTGACTTTATACAATTTTGCCAACTAAACTAAGTTTTTGTTGCATAAATTCATATTGTATTATTCAAATAAGGAAAAACTAGTCCTCCCGTTACATTAGATTCCGGGTATAAAAAAACAGAATAACTCATGTGACACTCATTTTATTACTCTTTATTTAATAATTTATTACTATTGATTAAACATGATTTATTACTATTAATTTATTTCATCAGTTAAATAAGGAAAACAAATTTTTTAAAAAAAATAAAATTTTAAAACTTCTCCCCTATGCTTCCAATGCTAGTGTTTCCCAATTGAATGATGGTTATGTGTTTTGTTATAATATGTGTTTTATTTTATATTTGGTATTTTTTTTTTTTTTGGGGTTCTCTATTTGCCGAGAAGGAAGAGCTTTTGACGTGATTCTGTTTATTTTTATTTTATTTTCTAATTTTTTTTTAGGTCTCTTTGTTGTTTTTCTTTTCACCTTTATTGGAGTGCTAGATTAGATAGGAATATTGTATCATATTAGAATATATTTGATTCGATTGGGATAATACTTACTTGAGAGAGGAGGCGGAGAAATGGAGGGATTACAGGCTTTGCTGCCCCGCCTCCTGGCCCACCAACTATCATCTCTCCCACTTTCACTTTGGATGGATTAGAGAAATAAGGGAAAAAAGCAAGCGGATAATTGATATTTTACCTTCTAATAGAATTATTAAAAAAATAATAAAATAGATAAGATTACTATCATATATAAATGGGTTTATATCACTTGAGCTCTCTAACTTTTTTTTCTGATTATTAATCAGGTCTTTAGTTATTATTATTCTTTTTTTTTTTTTTAAGTTTTAGATCCTTAACTTTACACATTCGTATCATTTTAGTTCATTTTTTTCACTCTTTTGTCCAATTCAGTTGTTATTTTAACAGTTTTAATATCATTTATACAATGTATAATTTAGGTCCTTATTCTTTACTTTGTAGCTTTTGACTCCTTAAATCTTTATTTTCATAACATTTAGTTTATTTTGAGTTAATTTTGAATTAAAATCTAACTATAATCAAATTATACTAAATAAATTAATAAAAACTACCAAATCTAAAAATAACACCAAATGAGTCAGTTAGAAGATACTAGTGAAATACATACCAAAATTATGCATATCAAAACTTTTTTTATATAAATTAATTTTTATTTATCAATTGAGAGGCTTTTAGACTATTAAACGATTATGAATTTATAAAATTATAGAAAATAAATTTTATGACCATTAATAAGAAATCATCACTAAATAATACATTTTTTTCTCGTATTATATCTATGTATCTATTCATAAATACTAATTTTTATGTTATTAATTATTATCATTATCAAAATCCATGATATTCTATAAATTAATATCTATTTATTATTTAAATGGTGTTTAAAGTTCTTTTATTATTTATGATTTTTAATTTTAAAAAAAGTTGATTAGTTTATAAAATTGGAGAAAATGAACTTTACCACTATTAGTAAGAATTCACAATTAAATTATATAATATTTTCGGTAATAAGCACTAACTAAAAATAATATTGTTTGTTAGATTACCTTTTTTAAAAAATATCTTATTAGTATTGAACATTCTGTTAGTAGTTTTTATTAATTTATTTAGGACAATCTGATTGTAATTATATTCTAACTCAAAATGACCTAAATGTTACAAAAATGAAAGTTTGAGAGTCAAAAGTTACAAAATAAAGAATAAGGGCATAAGCGATATATTGTGTAAAAGATGAGGAACCAAGTAATATTAAAAGTGTTAAATAACGGTTGAATTTGATAGAAAAGTAAAAAAAAAAAAAATGATTAATGTGATACAAATATTGGGATTTAAAAACTGCCAAAAAAAAGAGAAAAATAGGAATCTAATTAATACTAAATTAGAGATCACAAATAATATAAACTATATATAAATACTCTTTATCTTTCCTATTTTTATCTTTTTTACTAAACAACTTAAAAATTATCACTACTCTCTATTTTTCCCATTTTTATCTTTTTTACTAGACAACTTAAAAAATATCACTCTTTTCTTCCTTCTTTGTATCCTTCCTATCATCTCCGTCCTTCCTATTTTCTCTCCCTCCTACCAATGATACTGTTAGTCTGTATACAACGCGCATAAGGCTTCGAAGGCATGTAGTTTGGAGTTTCTGTATAGTCTAAAAAGCGAATCTGCACAAAAGATCAGGCATATCTCCTTTTAAAAATTAGTATAATAAACGAATTAAATATTTCCTCGAATTGAAAAAAAAAAAAGAAGAAAATGTTAAATTTTAGCATTAAATAAAAAGCAAACAGAATCGTAAATAACTCAAAGTTGGGTTAGTTTGCGTCTGGCATGAACACAACGGTGTGTGCATATATCCACTGTTTAATACTCAATGACATCTTTAATAAGGGAAATTACCAGAGTTGGCAACATTAGTACATTAATTGAATTATACTTTTCTTAAAAGAACAGCAAAAATGTTAAAATAAGGAAAGGGATAAAAAGGAAAAGATATCATAAACAAAACGAACTCGAGTTAATCTGCATCTAGCATGAATAAAGTGGCCGAATTTTTGTATATATTTAGACAGGGACGGAACCTGACCTATAAACTCAGTGGGAGCATGTATGAGTTAATGAAAAAGCAAAAATTTCAACGAGATAATAGCAGAAAAAAAAAATACTTAAAATAATATAATTAATTTTGACACATTACAATTATTTCTTCTATGCTTTTATGTTGTATAATGACCTCAACATTAATACTAATAAGCGACTAAATTGTCATCCATTAATAATATTATCTGTTAATATTTTGCACCAAATATAAATTAGGAATCTACTAAGTTACAAGCAAGTTTTTAATTGTATAATTCTATTACATTGCCAAATTAGGTGACTTAGAAAAATTTAGAAAAATTTATTTTCTATGTTTTGGAATCCTAATTTCTATTTAGTTTAATGGCATTTTACTTTCATTCTTTCTGTTTAATTTTTATCTATTTTTTATTACATAACTTTTCAATTTGGTATCATTTTTGCAGCAAATTGCCCTCTAGCTTAAATTAGGGCTCGTGGCAAAATGATCAAATTTGGATCCATTTTTAAAAGTAAATATCTCATTTTCAAATAATATTGCAAAATGATTGATATATCAATAAAATATATTAAGTATAAAATATTACGTAGCTAATATAAAATTAATATACTCAGTACAAAAAAAATACAAATACACAAGTGTTAAAAGATATATACTAAGTAATTTAGCTATAAAAAAAAAATGAACATTTATTAAAACTAATTGTGAAAAATGATCAGCCACTTTAATTTCTCCTTTTTTAAGTAGGGTGAGTTAATTTGTTAATATGGGCAAATGGGCTTGGGCTCGAGGTAATACTTAGCCGATAGATAATTTATTTCCTCCTATAACTTTTTTTTTTTCATTTATATATGTGTATATATTACAAGTATTATATATAAGATTTTTTTTTTCAAAAAATCTAGGTGGGGCAACCCTATTCAGCTCCATCCTTGTAGTTAGAGTTTTAGGGCATGCTTACTAATGAAAAGAAATGAAAATGAAAAGAGAAAAAAAATGAAAAAGAATAAAAAATTGAGTTCTTTTCTAAAATTTAACCAATTATGTTAAAGATTCTTCAAAATAGTATACTCCAAACAAATAATGAATGAGCATATGAATAGAAGAGAAAAGAAATCACTTCATAATTTTTATTCCTTTTCTAGTCCATTGCGAATTAGTAAAGATGGTCATGATTTAACAGATGATATCTTTAATAAAAGAAATGTGCTATTGAGAATGGAGTAGGCAACATTGAAAGGGGCAGAGGCAGGCTACTTAAATTCTACAAACTAATGTAGCTAATATAGTATAAAGATAAATTCAGCATGAGATCATGTTATCAGTCCCAACCCAAAAGTTGTCAGGAAATAAGAAATATGAATATCTGAGAGTTATTTTTTGAACTATCGTAATACGTATTTATTTTTCTTTAAATTATAATAAATAGAGGTCATTAGTTAAGTTTTATTTTTTTTAAAATTCAAATAAAAATTATAATAACAAATTGTATTACATAAAATTTTTTATAATGAGAATCAGAAAATCAATTCATAAACTTAAAAGACCCAAAAAAAAAAAAACTAACAACAACAACAACTAAGATCTCTAAGCAAATCCAATTCTCGTCGGAGATCTTAGAAAACTCTATAAAGAATGTATTAAAACTCTTCAATGGTTCATTTATATTCTTCACTATCTAAATTAATATTTCTGATTAATTCACAAAAAAAAAAGTTCATACAAATTCCAATGTGCGATAGTAGCATACTCAGTGGATCTAAAGATTTAAATATAACTACACCAATAAAATATGAGTAAATGGCACCATTAGTTCCCAATGTATTACTATTTTGACATATTAATAATCAAATTTTTTTTTTTTCCTTTTTAGTGCATTCAAGTATGTAACGTTTCTTTTTTGGCATAATAAGTATTTCGTCTTAGTCTAAAATCTCATTAGAATTTATTTAAATGAGAGAAATTTTACTCTATTATTAATCCCTATTATTTCATTGTTTAGCAATTTAGTCTTTTAGATTTTTTTTTTATTTTCATATCTTCGATTAATATTATTCCATCCCCCATATATTTATATCTAGGTAGTATAGATTTATATCTAGGTGGGCATCTACCTTTATAAATAGAATAATTATTTTAAACTAAAGGTAAGTAAAAAAAAAAAAAAAGAAAATTAGATGAAACCGCTTTGGAGAAGGGGAAAATCTTCTCTTCGGGAGAGAATGCATGTGTTAAACTCTTCAAGATAAAATAAAAGAAGAGAGAAAGAAGATGGGAGAGATTTTGTATATAACAGGAACTTAGTCATGACTATTGAAAAAGGAAAAAGGAAAAAGGAAAAATAAAAAATGAAAACAAAAACAAAAACAAAAAAACAAGAAGCATTCAACTTGCGTGTGCGTGGGCCTCGTCCAACATTTTGGACAATCGCATTTTTTGTTGTTGGGCTAAACCGTTATACATCTAGCTGGCCTAGTACAAGGCCCATACCAAAAGGGACCCAGCCCAACGTACTATATGCGACAGCATAGGTTGCAAATGGCGCATGCCCCACCTAAGCGGGTCCAATTCTGAGGCTGATAAATCCAAAGCAATAATAGCATAGCTAACAAGTTAAGGAATTGTTTATACATTACTAGCGTTGCGTTTTTAAAGTTTTTTACACAAAATAAATATATATTGGAAGCACATATAAGCTTTTTCGTCTGAACCTTCTGTCATCAACACAAGATCCATTCTAAATGCAGACTGCTTTATGCATATCGAAAGCGAAAGTAATAATCAACTTTTCATGTTTATATATTTGTTTATATATGTGAGGTTTATACTGCCTATATATTATGGCCCCATAATTAAAATATGAAATAGACTAAGATTTTATACAATATAAACATGGCCTTCTTCTCCGTTGTCCGCTAACGCCTTGGAATTTGTGTTAGGATTAATGCCTTATAACACAATCTTCAATTATTAGTACCATTTGATGGATATACCTATATATATATATATATAAATAGGCTAATTTGACTTAATTTATTAACAAGTTAGGCATCCATGTGGTCGATGAATTAGTGATTGATTCTCTCTATAAAATAACTCAGAATGGGTTTGCTCTTTTTCAGTGTTTAATTAATAAAATGATTCCAATTAACCGTCAACTGCTTGATCCACCATACACATACATATATACCGAATATCCTTTTATTCTTTTTTCTTGGTCCGAAAAATACAAAGATGCATGTATTGGAAAGAACCAGTCGCGGACCTTACATATTATCACGCTGGCTTCTCTTGGCCTTTAAATTACACTAAAACGAATTAGATTATATCATTTTAGGTACCGAACATATTTCGTGATTACGTAATATAGTATATAGATATATATGTAGTGTCCAATTCAGTAGGCACTTTTTTTTTTTTTTTTACTTATTACAAGTATTATTTTTAGTTATTCAATCATTTATCTTAAAAATGTACATTTTTTTTACCATAATAAGAAATGTAAAATGAATTTTAATTGTGTTAAACAAAAATTTACCTTATGTATTGGGCCCTATATATATATATAATAACAAGCACGATAATAACTACATGAACGGATATATTAGCTGCCGTCCAAAGTTGATGGAGACTAAGTAATTGATCAAATACAACAGCGAGACTCCAAGGTATAGCTAGAAATGGTGGCTAAACCATCCAAATCCCCGAGCCTATAGTCGGCATGCAGATATATATATATATATAGTTGCCAATCTAATAGTTATTTTTTTTTTTTTACTTATGGGTAAGTATTTTTTTTTAGCCGTTGTATCATCATTTAATAGTGATCTAATGACTATAATGAAGTGCAT